>JAOWAT010328726.1:0-13845 GCA_028571025.1 Longipedia americana | reverse complement strand
TGATCACAACGTGAAAGTAAACAAACCTCACTTATAAGTAAACATTCCACCAAAATGGCAGCAAATAATAAAACGACCATTCAGCAAATGCAACAATATTTGGACGAGGCGAACTTTCGGCCACTCCCAACGCCGAAACAAAGGTCAACCACCTTCATTGTGGACAATCCTTACCAGCTGCAAGCGGCGCTGGACGGGATCAAGGCTAGGATTGAAAGTGAGCGAGTTTGGAGTTATGATACGGAACAAGCAGGTCTGGATGGGCCTAAACCCAAATTCCGGCAGGTCGGCTTTGTCAGTGGGGACTGTTGGATATTTAATTTTTACCGATTAAAGGAGGAAGGACAAGAAAAATTTGAAAATTTCCTAGAAACTTTGCCCGAAAGCATTGTTTTAGGGATCTTCACGGCGGAAGAAAAAAGAGAACTGGAGGAAAATGGCCGGGTCAGAGTTCTCAGTATCAACAAACCGTACCAGAATCTTGTGGATCTGGATCATGGATTCCCCTACAAGGACAAGTATGAAGAGCTCCATCTGCTGCCTAGGAAGGAAAAGTGGTTTGAAACCAAAGGGCTCAGAAGCTCACTCAGTCACATCGCATATAAGTTGAAAGGAATTTATTATAAAGCAGAATTTATGGACAATAAAAGATGGAAGGAGAGTGAGTGGTATTTAGTGCATTATGGGACAGAGGCTTTACCAGCGGAATGGCTCACAGAGGACGGACAAATTGAATTCCCCGCTGGTAGATCCAAAAACATGAACTACCGCGGCCGAACCTTAAATGACTACAATACGCAATATTATGCCAGTGACGTTCGAGTTCCGCATTTGTTCATGGTCTATTTGTGTCTTGACGACTTCAAAACCAGCGGAACCCAAGAAGTTGCTAAGCCGCTGTACGAAATAGTATACGAGCGTGCCTCGCAGCTGGTAGACACGGGGTTGTGTGGGATTTGTTGCTGGCCGGATCAACCACAACCAGCCGGATCTGGCAAAGGAAAGGGGAAAGGAAAAGGAAAAGGAAAAAAGAGACCTATGCATATCTGGGACTTTGAGGGGCTCGACGCCCGCGAGACGGACGACGATGACGGACCCTGGTTTCCAGCTGCTAAAGCGCCATGTAACGTTTCGGAAAAGCGGGATGGAATGGGGGGACCGTCTTTCGAAATCAAAAATGAAGCTCCCCAGCCGATTAAATGGAATCCGTGGGCAGAAGAGGAAGAAAACGGACAAGAAATCCTAGATTTTGAACCGGAATCAGATGTTGAACCGCCAAAGGCCTCAGCATCCGGTATTGTCTCCGAAGAATTGGAGGGAAGTGGGGAACATGTTAGCGAGAATGAAGCACCCCAAATTGATCAAAGGAGTATGGCGGACAGTTCAGAGTGCAATACGGAGCAAAAGCCAGAAGAAAGGCCTACTTTTGAACGAGAGAGTGAGGCCGAACTGCAATTGAATCTCGCCGATGAGGAGCGATTTGAAGACGATGATGGTGGTATTGGTAATGAATGCGAGGAAAGTGAGGGTGGTTTCATCGGCAACACAGAAGGGGACAGCGGTGATGGTGATTTGAGAGACAAAAGAGAAGGAAGTGAAGGTGGTTTTGTCGGCGAAGAGGATAGTGAAATTGTCGATGAATACTTTTATTGGGAAGATCAAGACGAGTCCGGTCCAGAAGGAACACCCTCACGGGCCGTTGTGTACGAGTCAGAGGGAACAGGGGGAGGACTTATCGGAGACGGAAGGAAAGAGGAGAAAGAGGAAGCATTTGCCTTCAAGCAAACTCTTGAACCTCTAAATGAAAGAGAATTGGTGGCCATGTACAGAGACGAAGAGACAATTTTGACACTTCGGGAGCGAAAACTCCTGAAAAAAGAGATAAAAAGAAGGCAAGGACTAGTAACTAAGCCAATGAAGATAAAATTCAAAAAATTCGCCGAAGAGATCAATGCGAAAATCGATCGAGGTGAAATTAAACCCTCAAAGGGCAAAAAGACAGTGAAAAAAGTGAATGTGAAAATGTTTGTGGCGGCTCACTCTATTTTGAATAGACAGGATAGGGGAACAGAGGCCCATGAGAGGCGCAAACAAGAAAGAAAGTTGGAAAGAATGGAAAAGAAGAGGATCAAGAGGAAATTGAAATGGAGGAGCTTCCTGCCTGAAGAAAGGAGGAGACATATAGAGGGCAAAGAGGAGGAAGATAAGGAAGAAAAACCTACTGGTATTCCAGATTACGTGATGACGGCGGTTAGGAGAGCAGTGGAAGAGGAGGATAGTGACATTGATGAATATGAGGGGGGTGCACTGGAATAAATGTATTTGAAAATCGAAAAAATATTGTCAGAAGTAACGTTGATCTCGAAATTACATGTGGAATTTATATATATGTGTCTTATTTACCGTTCAATGAGGTTAGACTGGGGGTCCACACACACTAAAAAGGTCTCAAAACTGGTCCTAGCTTCATTGAAGCACCCTCTGGGAGAGGGGCCACTTTTGAAAAAATATAAAACCCACCCAAGAAAATTGATTAATGGAAAGAGTCCCCCTCCGATAAATAAAGTTGAACCTGGTTTCATTGAAACACCCACTGGGATAAGGGTCAATTTTATGGAAAATCCAAATCACTGTATTTGTTTATCATTTTCTTTTTAATCTCCCATCAAATAAATTAAGAATACTCAAGGAAACTTTAAATTGAATAAGTTGTATTTTAAAATCAAAATCAGACGTAAAATATACTAATTAATTGGTACATAAATTGCAAATATGACAACAAAAAATGAAATCTCCGTTTTGGCTAAAACCGAGTCGCATTCCCACGACGACTTTGTAAATTGCACGTTCTTGTACTCTCATCTGGGATGGCTATCATTCATAACGGGGGGGCGAGAACGAGGGGCTGGGTTCACCGAAGTTGGACTTCAAGGGCGACTGGGTGAGAACCGCGGTTGCATCCTGGCGTGGCTGGGCCACTGGGAAGAGATCATGCTATGTGCGCGCTACAGAGAAGAAGCCTGAGCGCGACGGAACGAAGGCGAAGAATGCCTGAAAAGAGAGAGAGGTTTAGAGAATGACGTTGTAATATTCCGTAGTTTTTGGCGGGAAAATATTATTTGAATTTTCCGCGAAACTGTATGCTTCAGTTGTGTTACTGGGCTCCTTATAAAAGGAGTGCCCAAATAAAACTCCCGAAAAATAGCCTAATTTTGTCTTATTTCAGACCCCGGAGTTAGGTAACGCCGATATGGCGACGACAAAACGACAGAACCCACGCAAATTGGATCGTTGGGACGCCATCCTGGAAGATGGAGCCCCAGAACAAGCCTTGGAATTTGATGCCACTCAAGCCAACAAAGACATTTTGGAAGTTTGTGAAAAAGTGACGGGCACTTTTGTGGATGCCCTAAGAAAAGTAGACACTAATCGATTGAAGGATTTTGATAAGGTGGTGCAAAATGTGACAAATTTACAGAAAAGGCTCATGGAAGTCCAGAAGGAATTCGAACCAAAGCAGTCAAATGCCCAGAAGAAATTCAAAAATCAGATTGAAAGCCAGATTACAAATATGGCCAATGAACTACAAAAATTGGAGCTCCGCCGCATTGTAGCCGGGGGCTTTAAAGAAGGAGACCTGAAAAAGACAAGGAAGCCATCGGCGCCCGCTAACAACGCTAAAAGTCAGGGGCCATTCACGAGATCCGCAGCAGCAAAAAGAAATAGCGCGCCGGCGAAGACCGCCGCAACCAACAGTTCGAACGCGCCAACAAAAGTCGCAGCCACTAAGACCAATAGCGCGCCGACAAGAACTACCGCTGCCAAATCAATTAGCGCGCCGACAAGTGCCACTACCACCGATGTAAGCGCGCCGACAAGTGCCACTACCGCCGATGTAAGCGCGCCGATGATACAGAAAGGAAAGGGAGCCATTCCAAAGGAGAAAGCCGCTAAAACCGTTAGCGCGCAAAAAGCGCAAAGGAAAGTAGCGGACCCGATCGAGTTTGAGGAATGGACAGAATGGGAATCAGAGGATCAAGGGCTAACGGACCATGAAGTCCAACTGGAAATCCCGCCATTCACGGAGAACAGGACCAAGGTGATCATGGACGGAATACCTAGCACAGAATCAGGAACGGATCAGGATCTCACAGGATGTACCATAGGAAGAAGAACAGCAAATGATCAAGTAAGTCCCCCTCACAAGAGTTCTAAAGCCCAAAAAACCCCATTTGTTATGAATGATAGCGTTAAACATTGTTTTTTTGACCCATTTTCAGTCCCACCTCAAAACTTTTCAGATGAAAGAACCCAAGAGAGGCAGGTCAATGGGGAATTTGAGCATGTTTTATACAATACTAACAACAACCAAGCAATGTCTCACCCTGAAACACATACATTGAACGATAGTAGGCCATTTCAAGGTTCGGATGGAACTCCGAATCCGTCTAATTCGAAAGATAAGGTCTCAAAAGATCGGTATTCGAATTTTGCGCCACAAAATTTGGAAGTCAATCAGGCTTATTCAAACAACCCTCGAGAGCTTTTGCAAACGGTGGTGCAAAATCCATCTCCTGAAGATTTGCTAAAGTTCAATATTCGTACAGATAAACGAAAATACATCGAACAACAAAAACAGCTCCATCAGACCGCTCTGGAAGTTAGGAAAATGTTTTTAGAAGCTAAAACGACCGGAGATCACAATGTTTTTTACCTCCAGAGCAATCTGATGACTGTACAAGAAGAAGTAGAAGTTCTTCTGGCGTGCATGTATTCTTCAGCTCTTTTTACTGACAGAGAAATAGAAAGTCTGAAGACACAGATGGAAAAGATTCTTCAACCTTTGGAAAAAATGTTAGAAATAATCAAGATACAAGAATCCAAGATAGCACCGCCTGAAGAAGATGTTCCAGAACAAGAAAAGACAAGAAAATTGCAGACTTCAATCAAAAAGAACAAAAAAGTGGAAGAAAAAAGAAGAAAACAAGATTTAAGATCAACCAAAAAGAAAAATCGAAAAGAACGCAAGTCAAATTCATCTTCTGACTCAGAATCAACATACACCTCATCATCTTGTACCAGTGCATCTTCCTCCAGCACTAGCCTCTCTTCATATTCTTCTGCTTCTATTACAAATAGCTCACCATCTGAAGCATCCGAATCAACTTCTGATTCAGAAGCAGACAGATACACTTACAGATCCAAAACCAGAAAACAAGATTCTCAAAGAAGAAAAAATAGTAGAGGAAGAGAAAGAAGAGAAAGAGAAGAGAAAAAACAAAGACAAAAAGAACATGATGAACTGCCCAAACCATGGTGTGTCACCTTAGTTTCGCCAAAAAGCCTGAATGAGATTACAAAATTAATCCACTCAGATTTACTTCCGATATTCAATGGCAAAATACAGGAATACCACATATGGAGATCCAAGTTTATAGCTTTTGTACACTCAAACGATTTGCCATTCGAAATGAAAATGTTAGCTCTGGAAAAAGCTATTGGCAGCAAAACTTTAGCAGCAATAGGGGGGCCCTCACACTACACATGGAAAAATTATGCCAAAATAATTAAAAAGTTAGAAAAGCTTTACGGGGGGAAAGAGGATTTGATCAACAGGATGCAATACGATCTTAACCATCACCCAAAGATAACTTCAGATGACGTTTCAGGATTAGAATCATTGATTAACAAGTACAAAAATTATGTAGAAGCTATAAAACACAGCAAACAAAGAAAAGAGTTAAAACGACCCTATTTAGCACAATTAATGTACCCTGTTTTAGATACTGATATAGTTGAGCCATTTTTGAGAGCTGTACAAAGAAAGAAAAAGAAAGAAAATGCAAAAAATTTATTAAAAAGTCTCAGAGGAGAATTAGAATATATCAAGTCAGTTAAAAAACATTCTAGAAAAACCAGCTCTACAATCACGCACTCAAACATGGCTCAATCTAAAGCAAAAACCCCTAATACCCCAATTTTTAACAAGCCATTACCGGAGAATCATAGAGGCGGAAGTGGCAGTGGTGTAAAAAATGGAGAAAACGGACATGAATCAGGACAAGAAACAAAGAAGAGAATGGGTTGCTCCAATTGCAAGAGTACAAATCATCTCCATATCAGAGACTGTGATGTATTCCTCAAATTATCACCAGATGAAAGATACATGCAAGTATTACGTGAGAAAAGATGTTTCAGCTGTCTTTGTATGGGCCACAACATAGGGAACTGTCCACTGAAATTTGTACGGTGCGCCGAATGCACCCAGAATCACCACACACTATTACACAAAGCAAGACAGGTGATGAGAAGATCAAGAACAAAAACAAACACTGAACCTACTAAACTTCTGTCAAACATGGCTAATATAGAAGAAACATACTCAGATCAAAGCTCAGACCACATAAACACTGATGAAGAAGAAGTAGAACCTATTAATCAAGTTGAAGAGGATTGGAGTTTGCATTTCACACAAGAACAGGTAGAAATCATATCACTCAGAACCATCCCAGTGAAAGTAGGAAACAAAATGGGGAAATGTATTGATGCAGTGTTTTTGTTAGATGACGGAACCAGCACATCCCTTATTACAGAAGATTTAGCCAAAGAATTAGACTTAGAAGGAAAACCTATACCAATCAATTTGTCAGGAATCGCAGGCACCAAAAAGATAACTAGAGGATATTACTCCAGGGTTCGTTTAATGGCTGGAGTAGTCAATGCCACCATAGCAGTGAAAGTTATACCCAATGCAACAGATAACATACCAATATATGATTGGAATAAACTAAAAAAGTCATGGCCACATATACAGAACATAAAATTCCCGGAATTACCATCTTCACCAAAAGTCATGGGTATTATTGGAACAAAACATGCGTCTATCATGTCCTCAATGAGAGAAGTAGTAGGACCAGATGGAGCACCAACAGCTAGGCTAACCCCGTTGGGATGGACAGCATGCGGATTAACTACTCCAGCTCCAGAAAAAGTGCAGAATCCAACTCTGTGCAACTTCACCAATTTCAACACTGTTCATTCTTACTTTATAAGAGAAACTAGAACCGAAGTACTAAGTCAAGAAGATGATACATTTAGAAAATATTCACAAAAATACCCCGATGCATGCCTATTTAATAGTGATCCTATTGAAAAGGACGCAGACAATGAGTTAGAAGAAGAACTGTCAGAGTCAACATACCACATCTCAACAAATTGTTGTAAAGTTGAGAGGTCTGAGGCCTTTGATGACGTCTCCGAAAAAGATGAAAAAAGGCCTACAAAGTTGGAACAATCGATAGAAGTGGTAAAACAAAAACAAAAAGAGGAGACCATACCGCTGTTCCAAAATGCAAATGAGGAAAGACTTCAACAGATATGGGAAATGCAATGGGCTATGAATTTGCCAGATTTGTTCAATCCAGAAAAAGAAAAACACTCCAAACAAGAAAGAGAAGCACTGACCATTATCAGAAAATCAAAGAAGAGACACCCTAAAGGGGGATATCAAGTCAGCTGTCTATGGTTGAACAACAAAAGTTTATTGCCTAAGGATTCCTTCTACTCAGCAAAGAGAAGATTGATATCATTAGAGAAAAGCAAAGTATTTAAAAACGAAAAACTAAAGCAAAAGTATCTACAAACTTTTAAAGACTGGAAAAACCAAGGTTATATAGAACAAGTAGAAAAGGCCAATATAAGAAACTCATGGTTCTTGGCTCACTTTCCCGTGGCTAAACGCAACAGTGATAAACAGAGACCAGTGTTTGATGCAAGATATAAAGTAAATGGTATCATGGGGCTCAACGACGCACTTTTCCCTGGTCCAAACATGATGTCTAACATATTACAAGTACTAGTCAGATTTAGAGCCCACCCGGTGGCCCTGTCTTGTGACGTGAAAGACATGTTCTTAAGAATCAAGTTAACAGATGAGGATAAACCAATGTTCAGGTTTCTATTCAGAGAAAAAGAAACTAAACCTATTGAAGTATGGCAATTTTTGGTACATCCCTTTGGGGCTAAAGATTCTCCAGTTATAGCCATTGAAACAGTGAGAGATGAAGCAGAATCCAAGAAGGAAAAATATCCACAAGTTCTAGACACCGTGGAAAACAGTACAGTTATGGATGACACTTTAGATAGTTTTCCCACGATTATGGAAGCAAGACAAGTAAAACAACAATTAATACAACTATATTCTGACTGCGATATGAAATTGCATAAATTCTATGCCTCACACCCCGAAGTAATAAGAGAGGAAATGCAACAAAAAGTCCAATCTGAAGACATCGTCCCTCTATCAGTAGAAACCAAGGAGACAGAACAAGTCAAAACATTAGGATTATATTGGGACTGTCATGAAGACACATTGAGTTTCAAATTATCCACACCAGAGATAACCAAATGGACAAAAAGAGAGATATTAAAAACGCATGCGCAGTTGTTCACGCCATTGGGGTTGATATCCCCTTTCGTTTTCCAAGCTAGATTGGTGTCACAAAAATGTTGGAAATATAACTTAAATTGGGATGACGAAATCACCCAAGTTGACATACTGGATGAATGGACTAATTGGTTACAACAACTGCAATATATAAGCCAAATTAAATTTCCCAGAAGTATAGAATCTATCATGGAAGAAAAACCGGAATGGCACCGGGTATCAACATTTGCTGACGCAAGTGAAGACGGGGTTGGAGTTTGTATGTACTTCACATCTTTCTATAAAAACAAACCACCAGAGTCAAGATTGATCAGAGCCAAAAGCAATCTGCTAGGAACCAAATATATACCCATGCCAAGAGCAGAATTAACAGCTATGCAAGAAGCCGCACTTCTATCTTATAGTGTCATAGCTTCATTAAAAAGGACACAATTACAAGTAGTATATTTTTCAGATAGTGAAACAGCACTTTTGTGGTTGAGAATGAAAAGCTCAAAATTAAAAGCATTCGTTGCAGCGAGAGTGGAGACTATATCACAACTCACAAGAGTGGAAGATTGGTACTACATATCCTCCAGTGAAAACCCGGCAGATCTAGCTTCTAGAGGTGCGACACTTCAACAACTCCAACAATCTAAATTGTGGAGAGAGGGACCAGAAGTTGTAAAACAAAGACATATCACCCCGTTGCCTGTTTCAAAAACAAGATTAGAGAATATAATAGCACAAACAGAATTCAAACAGGAGACAAAAATGCCAAAACTGAAACCCATACAGATTGAAACCTATCATTTCGCAATGAATCAAGGATGTCATGAGAGATTTGTTTCCAACAGGAAAAAGAATATACATACACCAACCCAGAACGAAAATGGGAATCCATCATCAGTTTGGAATCAGAAAACTGAGAATTGTGAGGCCTTAGTTCACATCTTCCAAAAAGGTGGTAGAAGGCCTTCAGCTTTGAAGCCAAAATTAGCAGACATTCCAGAAGGAGAAGAAACAGGAATAATGCATTGCTTCACACATGATACTGAAGTTCCATTGTGTCACAGAGTATTTCAGGGAATACACTTAAGAACCTTAAAAAGAATTGAAAGAAAAGATCCTACCATTGGTCTTCACAAGATTATAGATATAACTAAATATTCAGATTTTGAGAAAATGATAAGAGTCACAGGATTAGTATTGAAAGCAGTCCGGATATTTTACACCTCCCTGCACAGGAAAATACAGAAAACAATTGTCAAAAAAGGACCAAACAAAAAAGTGGAAGTTGGAAATACACATTACTTTATTAGTAATTTCGAACCCCCATTAAAATCAGTGATAGTGCCACTCTTACCAGAAGAGAGAACTGTAGCTCTGAAACAAGTGTTAAGATTAGCGCAAATCTACATGTTCCCAGAATTGTATCTTTTGTTATGGGAAGGGAAAAGAGTTACTAAAAGTTCCCCATACATTAGAATAAATCCCTTCTTAGACGAATCCGGTCTTATCCGAATAACGTCAAGAATAGCACACCATCAACCCTATCTAGATCTTGAAGAAGCCAATCCTATATTAATTCAAGCTAAAACAGATATAGGGAAAGTCATTATACAAACATACCACAATCGGGAGTTGCAACATGTGGGAGGTTCAAAAACCCTGCAGTGTGATATGCAAAGAACAT
The DNA here is from genome assembly GCA_028571025.1 of Longipedia americana. Taxonomy (NCBI): domain Eukaryota; kingdom Metazoa; phylum Arthropoda; class Copepoda; order Polyarthra; family Longipediidae; genus Longipedia; species Longipedia americana. The sequence goes on along the minus strand of JAOWAT010328726.1, from coordinate 3,724 downwards.
ATTACATTTTAAATGGAAAGACGATATGTAGAAAGGTGTGTTATAATTGTATCATATGCAGGATCAGAATTGCACAAGTACAAAATCAAACTACAGGTCCACTACCCTCTATGAGACTTCCTCTAAAAGATGCTCTATGGTATCCATTTGCTCACGTGGGAATAGACATGATGGGACCATTGAAAGTTAAAGAAGGAGATAAGATAATCAAAAAACACGTATTAGTATGCACAGACGCAATTTTTAGAGGAGTCCATTTTGAGATAGCTGACTCCACAGGGACAGATGATGTAAAAATGGCTTTGGATCGATTCATAGTTAGAAAGGCCAGACCCAAAAAGATATACTCAGATAGAGCCACGGGTTTTTTGAAAACCAAAAGTGAACTACGTAACGCATTAGGATATCTTAAAATTATGCCCATAGAAATAGATGAATATGAACTACGAAGAAGATATCCAGATATCACATGGGATCTCTCAGTGCCAAATTTACCTGCTGCTAACGGATTTTCGGAACGCATGGTACAAAGCCTCAAGAGAGCTATGTATACACTCTTAAAGGACGCAGTTTTGTCCCATTCAGAATTGGAAACCATCGTAGTGAAGTGTGAACATTTTATTAATTCGCGACCTATATGTGAAATATCTGATGACAACGAAGATAGGGCCACACTCACACCTTACTCTTTCATATGTGGAAGAAATCTGGAAACACTTACCCCAACCATCGAGTTCTCAGGTGCTGCACTGACAAAAAGGTGGTTTATGGTGCAAGAACTAAGTGATCTCATATGGAAACAATTCCAAAAGGAAATGTTACCTACATTGCACCACAATTCCAAATGGACCACAGAGACTGATTTCTTTGAAGTAGGATCATTGGTCCTGATTATCGACGAGAGACTACCCAGAGGGTTTTGGAAGAAGGCGGTAATTGCAGAAACATTTCCAAGTAAAGTAGATGGAAAAACCAGAGTGGTCAAATGCAGATTGTCAAATGGAAAAAATTTAACCAGAGGCGTGAATAAACTCATCCCTGTGATGAAATTCAACCAAGACTCACGCACTTTCCCATTCTAAAGAGAAACTGAAGAGTAAACTATCACAAATTAGACCTTGACTCTAACAAAGCACTCATACTGATAGGGAGTGGGTCTGAATTTTGGAAAAATAGCAGGATTATCCCTAGTAGCATTTAGAAAAGCATCCTTCGAGCTTGAGAGAAACTTTGTTAAACCATACTCTGGCTTTTAATTAAGTACCCTGTTGGGATAGGAGTTGGTTTAAAAAGTATTTCGCAAAGATTTGAAACTTGGTAATGTTTATAAAAGCATCCTTCAATCCTAGGAGAATTTTGCGCAAAGGAATTAAAACTTGGTAACTTTTATGAAAGTATCCTTCGACCTTGAGAAGATTTTATTAAACCATATTCTGGCTTTTAATTAAGCACCCTAGCGGGATAGGAGTTGGTTTAAAACATAATAAGAGCAACCATTAGGAACTTCAAATTAGTAGAGTTTATAAAAGCATCCTTCAACCTTGGGGGGGTATAGTAAAAGTAACTCTAGAGATTTCAGGGTTGGTAGCAATTGTAAAAACATTCTCCAAACCGGGGCTTTATTTTCATAGCACGCACAATTAAATGAAAGAGAGAAGTAACTTGATAGCGAAAATCCAGACCCACGCCTGGCTTTTAATTAAGCACTTTGGAGATAGAGGTTTAATTTATATGCATCATCTTAAACAATACGAAGTGATAAAAGAATAAAGTTAAAATCTCATCAGTAGATGAGAGTGTTTTAGACGATAGAATTAGTTTTTATAAAAGCGAAAATCGTCTTTACACAACATTTGCGAAAGTTTGTCACAAATACCACATTGAACCAGATCGAATATTTGAACAAAAATCAGAGAGACTTTTCACCCGTGGTGAATTAAACAAAAGTCTACATTTAAGTACACATTCCGGTTGAACCACCTCGGGGAGAAATGCACGCATAAATGTCGTTTCATAAATTTAGCACTGCATCAGAGGAAGCACGCAAATCAAAAATTCGAATAATCCGGGAAACTGTAGTGCGCCAAAGAAAGAAAAATCGATTACATTAAAACCATTTGGAAATTAAAGTGCTCAATTCAAAACAAATTAAGAATGAAACGTTTTACTAAAGCAGAGTATCAAAGAGCGCTATTGCTCTATTTATTGATGAAAGAAGAACACGTACAGACTCTCAATGCTCTGACAGGGACGGTCATGGCACAGGTGAACAATTTCAAAGAATATTCCAATATTTTAGTGCCGAGTTTACGTCAGCTATTGTGCGTTAAAGTTAGATTGAATCAAAGTGTGCAGTCCTTCTTAGAATTGTTTGAAGATTCAGCACAACTAGGAATCCAATCGGACCTAGAAAGCAGAAATATGGACACTTTGGAGGACTTTGTACAATGGATTCTTAACGCCCTACAAAGAGTTGATGAACAGATGAATGAGTGTCTCATGGAAATTGTCAGAAATAGATCGAAGAGAAGTCCACCCATTGATGCAGATCTACTGATGAATTACACCAGAAGAGAAATGAGGGCCAATAAGGAGGTTCCAGTTTATCTAAAAGGTCCTCATAGAAGAGAAATTTTGGCTGTGCCAGGACCATCAAATGCTGTTGCAGATCCGGAAAGAATTTGGATCGAGAAGCAGAGAAAACAAAGACAGAAAGAAATTCAAAAGATGAAGACAGATCCTTTGGGCATAAAAGACCTAGGGACGAAAAGAAAGACTCCCAAGAAAATCACTCCCAGAAAAGCCAAAAAACTCATAGTTCAGCAGTCTTTGGCGGAAAAAAGAGAAGAAATCAATGAAGCAATCTTGGAAGCCAACCAAAGAATCATTACTTATATCCAAAATCTGGATCCCACATTAGACGAATCCGGCGTTGATGACCCCAGGGTGAAACAAAAGTCTGAAACAGAACAAGAGTCTGGCATGGAGATAGAAGAACAACCGGTGGATCTTGAATCAGAAGATGAATGGGAACGACAAGTACTGGGCAAAAGAGAACCAAAGGATAGCAAGAAAGCAAGAAAGAGTTCTAAGAAATGAAAAGAAACAACTTCAAAGATAAACTAAACTGGTAGAAATACTAAATTTGCTTAATAAAATATTGACGTACCACTTTCTGTGCTCCGTTTCTATGATTCTCACGGCCAAAACCCCCCCCCCATTAGTGTTTTCTCCCTAGCAAAAGAACAGATAAGGTTAAGTTTGCAACACCCACAATTAAATTACGTTCGGACTTGTGGTTAAGCGCCCATTTGGGATAAAAGTTGATTTAAAAATAATTAGGGTGTTTCGCATCTCTTTGACAAGGTTGTTGGGTTTTCTCAGCGCTCAGAAAAATTCCGCAAAGATTTGAGATTTGATGATGTTTATAAAAGCATCCTTCAGTCCTAGGAGAATTTTGCGCAAGGAATTGAAACTTGATAACATTTATGAAAACATTCTTCAACCTTGAGAGGATTTTATTAAACCACATTCTGGCTTTTAATTAAGCACCCTAGCGGGATAGGAGTGGGTTTAAAAAGTATTTCGCAAAAATTTGAAACTTGGTAACATTTATAAAAGCATCCTTCAACTTTGAGGGACTTTTATTAAACCATACTCTGGCTTTTAATTAAGTACCCTGTTGGGATAGGAGTTGGTTTAAAAAGTATTTCGCAAAGATTTG
>JAOWAT010328615.1:0-13849 GCA_028571025.1 Longipedia americana | reverse complement strand
GCAGTAATCAAGCAAAGTTTTGAAAGCGCCATCTACAAAATTTGGGACATTAATTGTGATCATATAGAGCAAAATTTAAAAAAAAATCGCAGTTACATAATTTTACTTTAGCGTTTGGACTATATCATTTAAAACTTTAAAGAACACAATATCTCTTACCAAATTTTCGATTAATAGCTCAGAAAATCACAAAATAAGAATTCTAAAAGTGTTTTAATTCAATTTGAACCGCCACAGATATGAATAAAATGAATGTAAAATAGTAATAAAACACCAAGTTTCAAGTATGCAGGACATATAAATCTGTTTTATTTTATCTTGTGATACATTAATGATATTACAGCATATATGTATGTATAATATATAATAATATTGTAAAAGGGGGTTCAATCAAATTCAAAGGTGAGGTCACATTTTTATTTATTTTTTTAAATGTTTTCTTTCTCAATATCAAATCAGTTCAGCTTTCTTTGTTCTGGAAAATTCTCGTAGAAAGTTAGCAATTAAGAGGTTTCTTTTTGTTTGTTCACATTGACACATGTATTTCTATTGAAATCGGGATATTTTCAAAATTGATATAAGATATTTTTCTGTTTTTCAAAGAAAATAGTGTGAATAAATTTATCAAAATCATCCGTTAAAGATGTTTTGTTTTTGGTATAATTTGAATTGCTACAAAATTTACTATAAAAGTATAGTCAATTAAATCTAATTTTGCTTTTTACTTGACTCCGAAAATTTAAAAATGTGTCTCAGTCCAAATAAAAATCATGAAATAAATTTCTTTTTTGTACTAATTCTTAATCCTGATCAGTTTTTGGCAAAATTTCTATTTGGACAGAGGTAGCGAATATTATCATTTTATGAAAGTTTTGATAAAAAATTGATTTGTTTATGAAATTCTGATAAATTTAGTTTTTATTTCATCTTACAAATTGACATGCATCAGGAGAAAATAAATCACCAATTATTTCTGTTTGAATTTCTAGATTGTACAATAGCATTTTAGTAAACAATGGATCGATACGGAGGTTACGTGATTCGACTTTATCTGAATGCCCTTGATAGCTTTAGAGCATTCAGATCCATTGCAGGACAGCGTTGTGGCGAGGAAACATGTTGAAAAGTTAGGCTCCCTAAGCATCGTTGTGGAAGTGACATTGATTTGGATAAATAAACAAAAGGAGAGGAAACAATCAGCGAATATGGTCCACATCCTTGAAGTTGGTGAAATGCATGTTAACATTTCGAAATCACAGTAGAAAACGGATTTCAAAACGATAACATTCATTCCTCTAGCTACAAGAATATAGAAGAGATTTACAAATTTTGTTTTTGTCTTTTGTTTATTATACCAAATCAATGTCAATACCTCACATTTGCAGATTTAACTTTACTCTATGTTTACTACAATCAGCAAACTAATTTATCAATACCGTAATACAAACATTTTTCATTTTTTTTGTGATTTCTTTCCGAAGATTTTTTAGCGTCTTATTTCCTGAACGATAAATAATTATTGTATTTTCTGTATTTTGTTTACTTTATATAGTAAATTTGTAAGGAATCATGGCAGAAAGGTACCAAGTCTTTAAGTTATTCTTACTCTAAAACTTTCCTAAAACAAGTATTTCCTAGGATACTTTCAAAAATTAGGGGTGAAAATTGAAAGTAGTGTTAGTCAATATCTCTACTTTAGCAACAATAAATTTCTTAAGGGTACTAGGAGCTGAAACACGATATCTAATGGAAAGCTACAAATTTCCGTAGCTTTCTAAGGGTACTAAAAATTCAGTGGAACAATCAAAACAAAGTGTAAAATTTTCTATATGCTTTTCTATAGGCTTGCCTAATTAATATAATTTTTTCAAATTAAACTTTAAAAATTCTAATACAAGAAATTAAGAATGAAAATAGGGTGAACCAAATGAAGATGAGGTTAAAAAGATTTTTTCCAATCTCAATTAAAATAGGGGGAGTCAATTAAAAAATAAAATTGATCCACCTTATTTAATTTGAGATATAAGAGGTATAATTTTAAAGGATTAATTTTTTAAAAGAGGAACCCAAATACATGTATCCAATATATAGTTCTTAAATGCCAAAAATCTTTCACCCTATTTTCATGCAAACTTTTTGATTAGAAACTAATTTCCTAAATCTGTCTTTGGAGGTGTCAGTCACTTTTGTCATCTATTGATAGTGTATAAAGTTTGCAACAAACAGACTAATATTATTAGAACCATTTCCCCTTACAAGATTGAAACACAATAGCATATTTTTTCTTTAAGGTAATAACATCAGAATTACAAATTGTATTTAGTAAAATATTTTTGTTGCCAATATTTTCTTCGACAAGAATTACATTAATAGTAATTTAGTAATTGTAATAATACTTATATTTATTAATTAATTTATATGTAACTAACTGCTTGAATTGCTTTTTTTGTGACTGGTCCTAAGTGGCGTGTAATGGTAAACATAGTTTCATATGACATATGGCATATATGGCATATGACATATATGACAGTAATTTTACTTCATGACAAATCTCATAAATTGTAGCACAAGATTTTTTTTTCAATTTGTTTCAAACAACCATAGGTAAGTCAAATCACATCTTTAATTTTGTTTTTGTAAGTATTTTCAGTAATCAAATATTCTTTTCAAATTTCTGAGAGTAATCACAGGTTAAAGAAAATTGGGAAAAATATTTGAAGAACTTTTTTTGGAACTTTCTAAAAATCATTTTCATTTTTAAGGGGTGTATTAGCATATGTGTATCCTCCAATGATGAACACTTTTGAACCATACACACACAAACATGTTTAAAATGACTATTTATGAAATTACCATATACTTTTTTAGTGGTGTAATTAATGGGCGTCCATAGTTTACTCCACTGAAAGTCTTTGGAGATTATATATTCTAGCCAAATTAAGTATAAGTTTTAGAACTCCAATATGTGTAATCTCCAAAGACTTTCAGAAGTGTTAGCCATGGAAATCCATAGGATACACTACTGAAAGTCTTTGGAGATTACACCTATCTGAGTAATGGACTCAGCTACACAAAAGAAAAATGATTATTTGAAAGCTGTAAAACATTTAAACTTTTTTTCTTAAAAGAAACATTTTTTTGTTGATTTTGCCAATATAGGACAAGTCTTTGGTAATTAGATTGCTTCTGTAAACACTACAATATGGTACAATATTCAAATAGTAATGTGAGTTGTACACCAAAACAAAGCCAGCAAGGTTCACAATCTGTTAGGCTACGTCAGGAGACTATCACACAATTAAATTTTTATTTTTCTTTACAACAGAAATCCCATCAAACAATATAATATTAATCTATAAACATATATAAAGGAAACTTTGATCAAGCATTGTATAGGGCGATTACCTCTATCTAAAATGTAGTGGGCAAACAATGCTGACATTTGTAGATAGAGAGAATCAGCCTTATTTTTTGTTAGGCTAGTACTAGCATTGGATTACATTGTATACTTCTCCGTCCACTTGAAATTGGCTATATCATCTGTTGATCCAATTTCAAGAGAATAGAATAGTAATAACTACTGTGTCAGTCCCAAAATTCAATGCTCAAAAAAATATTTATGCATTTATTTTGTGTGTGAGTAAATAATCAAAATGCTCGATCAAGTCGTATCTAGGAATTAAAACTTTGAAAAATTTATTTTGTGACCAAGTTAAACCATCCAGAGGTATACCAGTCAGTCCTGATTACAAGGAGAAAATTTCTTTTTTTTAATAATCGGTTGTAAAGGTAAATCACAGACTAGGAAGGCACAGTGGGACATTGCCCTTTTTTCTTTCCCAAAGCAAAGAAGACAGAAAGAATGACAATGTCCCATTGTGGAAAGGGTGCTGTAATCTACTGTAAAAAACTTATTTGGCATAAAATTAGAAAGCAGATAGGCTGGATACAGTAGCTAGCAGGCAGACCACTAAAACGAAGAAGGGGTTTTATTAAGTTGATTATTCTGTCTGGGTTAAAGCAGCACCACCCTAAACATTTGTGTAATCTCTAAAGACTATCAGGAGTGTAATCAAAGGATTCCCATATCTTACATTCCTGAAAGTCTTAGGAGACAGCACATTTTTGAGTATCCTGAACTACTTAAAAATCCTTACAGGATATTTTACCAATTATGGTGAAATCCCAATTACCAATTCTAGGTTTAAAGAGTTGCATCAAAATCCTCCTATTAGTTGTATTAGTATGAGATCATGAAATATTGAAGATATTTTCAATAAATATCTACGACGATATTGTCAATCAACTGGCAACGTCAGTTTAAAGTAAAATTTTGAGGAATTCGAAGGAATGGAATTCTTAAATGTTTTTAGTCGTGTTGCCATTTTTGTTGAATGGAAAATTAATAGAAGGGGGTCTGAAAGACTAACAAAAAGGGGACTTTTCTGCATAAATAAGCTGGTTAGACCCCATTAAAATGGGACACCCAGAGGGTGATATTTCGTCAAGAATTGACAGGATATCAAAAAGTGAAAACAGTTGGAAAAATCAAAATTAAGTTTTAGTAACTTTATCTTAGTCTAATTGAATATCTAATGTTGGGTGAAATCTCTAATCTACAAAATTCACTTGCTATAAGTTGCAAACATTTTATGTATGTACATTGTACAAATACACAAAAAGTTAGAGTTGTGTGTTAGTACCTAGAGAGTAGCAATATCAATAAATCTTAACTAATAAAACTACAGTAATTTATTTAACTAACCACTCTGAATATTGGTGAAAAAATAAATTTTATGGTTAATTGGATATCCAAAGTTTCAGAGAATTTCTGTATTTTTGAGCAGTCATAATTCTAGGTAAGCAAAATTGAACATCAATTTTGCAAAATACAAATTTTTGTGTTAATGAAATTTTCTGTTAATGAAAAAATAAATCAAAATTGAAAAAGTTCATTAATTGAGATACCATTTTACATTTGTCATAATGGATTCCGCTAGAAGCTTCTTGTATAAAACTGTAGGATTGCAAATAGGCAAAATTGCTATGAAAATGTGTTTGGTTGTGGTAAAAGTGTAAAAATTCACAACTTTCAGCATTGTAAAAAATTAAGACATTCCAAATTTTCATTTCAAACCATTTTGATTTTTAATGAGGTGAGGATGGAATAAAATATTAATATTGCTTGAACAATAATGTTTGGAAATCACCAAATATTTCAACAAGTGGCCCTGTAATAATGGTATCAGATATAGAACACTTATTTTTTTAAATTTTTGAAAAATCACTGAAACAACGAATCTTAATTAAAATGTTAAGTACTTGCCATGTTTTTTCTTTTTCTTTTCGTTAAATTTTTGCTTGTTTTACTCAATATTGCAATAGAAGGAGGCTTCTCCACATAATTTGATGGTCCTTAGATGTACACATTGATTGTCTACAATTCTATTTTAAGTACTATAACATCGAGGGGTCAAAATTATGTGTCCATATAAATAGCCATTAAGATAAAAAAATGTCAATGTGATGACATTAATATTAAAATTGGGTGGCTATTATTTCAAATTATGGCCAAGAAAATTTAAAAGTAGGCCTGAGATAATCAAAGGGTAGCGTTCAAATATTTCTCAAAGTTCCTCAATAATTTTGAAAACTGGAAAAAATCTGGTAAACTAATTCTGATATTTAATTTTTTGTAGATGTATAAGACGCCTTTACATTGCAATTCAAAGACAATGCCCGAGAAGGAAATATGTAAAAGCTAATCATTAATATAGGAAAGCACTAACAAGGATAAATCTTTCATTAATATACAACGTGGAAAATTCCCGTCTTTCCTATCTCATAACAATGATGCTTTTATTTCTATAAATAGGCTGTTTCATCAAAAATAGATTGCATCCAAAAATCCTGGCTTGTAGCTCATTTTAAAGATTCTTTCATGCTGATTCCTAAAATGGTCTTATTTTTTGCAAGTACCATGCAACAAGCCCTTGAATTTTACTTCAGTACAGGCTTTTTTCTCTTAATAAGGCCCTATTTTATGAAGTAAATTTTAAGGGCTTGTTGCATGGTACTTGCATGAAGTAAGTTGGAAATAAGACCATTTTTGGACTCAACATAAAAAATCTTTAAAATGAGCTGCGAGCCAAGATTTTTGAGAGTTTGTGAAACAGCCTACTATAAAATTCAAAGAAGAAAAAAGTTATGAACAAGAAAAGAAGTCACTTCCCCACTGTTGTATTCGTGTTAATAGTAATGATAGAAACTGAGAAGAATGTAGTAAACCTAAAAAAGTGAATGCATGCGTATTTTGATAGGAAAAACTTTTAATAATTTCAACATAAGCACTATAAAATCAATGTAAGTGATAATCTGGAAATATTTCATGTCCATAATTGTTACATTTAAATGGCACAAAATTAATAGGCTGTGGTTATATCGACATAAATTTTGCAACACAAGAATTGCTATCGCGAAAGCCATTAAAAATAACCAATTTTCATCTTGAGTATTCTATGACCCTGAGGGTCAGATGATAAAAAATAAGGGGCGTTTAAGAAACTAAAAATAATCCAGTTTCCGAAACTGCCTAATTTTCTCTTTACCTCTCTTCAAGAAAGAGAATATTTGGAATGAAAATGAATGAATTTAACTTCCTTGGGACAGACTAATTAATTCTAAAATGAAAATGGAAATTATTTTCACAAGGTGTTTCTAATAATGTTTCACAAGTTGTTGAAAAAGATACGTCGATATTAGATTGCTCACAACCTTTGTGAGAGTACTTGAAAAAAGAGAAGACCAAGCAAAAGATTTCTTACACTGGGATTGAAATAATTCCATACGGTTAAGACTAGTAAATATGGAAAATGAGTGTTATACATACATATTACATAGAGGCAAAGTCTTTTTGCGAGGACACTATTGATTTTTTACCGGGATGAAATATGCTTTCTTACAATATAGTAGTATAATTTCTAAATTTTGAAAGAAATATTTTCAAATTAATAATATTCCAGTTTCTTTTTTGTTCTTGAAAATTTAGGATGCATTCATTTCTTTAAAAATTGAAAATTTTCCTTTAACATTAAATATCAAAATTTTGTTTTATACCCTTCATTAAATCTGTAATTCTTTGATAAAATTTCAGCGTATTTTGTGAAAACAGGATGAATAAAAATGGGCCTTATTACAATATTGTTTCTGAATGTCCTTTATGCAAATTAGATGATATATCAAATTCATTCAGTATTTTATAAAGAGAGAATAATAACGTATAATGTGTGAAATATAAGGTTTAGTGAGAACTAGAAAATATTCATGGCATAATTTTCGCGCAAAATCTTCAAAATACGAATAAAAGGTGTTGCATGCAGAGTAGCAGTAATATAAAAAACTTTATTGTTTCATTCACTGTATCCAAGCCAGTCCTTAAAATTGCCATATTTGATAATTTTCGGTGATTACACTACCTCAGTCGAATTGAAATTTGTGGTAGCATCTAATTTTATCCTCTAAGTACATGAAGGAATTATCCAGTTTATAATAAGTAGAATTGGATTGAGGTCTACATGTATTTTGAAGATCGGTAAAAATCATACCACGGAATAATAATTCTACCCTCAACACATTGACACTTAAAGGATCGAGCTAAAGCCAAACAGCTAACAAATAACATCTGAATCAATCATTAATTGTCTCTCCGTTCCATTTTCAAGGTTGGTATTTGCTATTATAATTATTATCAATATTCTATTTGTAACTTTCTATATCTGACCTTCAAATTGGAATAGAGGAATATACATGGATTATACACGGATTATACATGGATATCCATGGATTATACAATACAAAAATAGAAAACATTTATTGTTATTTATTAATCGTATTTTATAATTTCAATTGTTTACAATGAAACAAGAACAGGATGAATATTATGTTTTTTTCTAATTATAATTGAAATAATAAAAATTTCAATGAAGATTTTCTTTTTTGTTAATTTTGTTTGAACGTTAATAATATCTTTTTTGTGAGGAAAATTCAAACTTTGGAATTTTTATATCGTTACTTCAACTTAATTTTTGTATATCCTAATGTATTTTTCACATTCAAAATGATATATTTCGAGTAAATTTATATGTCTAGATGTAGTACAATTTTGGAACGACCACTCGAAAATATTACTCTGAGTAAGAACATGGAAATGGTTAATGTTTTTTTTGGGTTCGATGGAAATTGTGTATCCAATGAGAGAGAAATTGAAAGGTTAAACTAGAAAACATCCTGACTTGAAAATGGCATTATATATAATCATATACAGTACACTTATCTTATATTTTAACCTACAATACAATACACCATTTGGGTCACATTTTGTTGTATTCTGCCTAATCATTAAGGTTTTTTTGGAGTTCATTTTCATGAATTGGGCAACCAGTAAGAACTAATCTATAATCAATTAACTATCAGTTCTTCCTGGTCGCACAATTCATTGAAGTGAACTCTATATTGAAGTACTGGGTGGTTTTAGTCTAGGTATGATATGACCAAATCCCAAATATTGTTAATTTCATTTAACAGTGAAGAAATAGTATGAAACATTTTTTGGTATGCATGTTGAATTCATTTTAAACATGGGTTATCATATTTCTTAACACACCTAACAAGGAGAACACCCCTTGATCGAAGGAATTGGACTGCTTCTAAAAAGATAACCTTATTTGGGGGAAAAGGAGTTAACAAGTAATCAAACTAGGAGGGCAATTCGTTTATAAAAATCTTATCACTCGTTTTCCCAAATCAGTACACTGTCACATTTTAACAGGATTCCTTTGAACAAGGGGTGTAACAATGGGGGAGTTAAAATCATATCGGACGAAAGTGGGATTTTGGCAAAATTGAGTTAAAGGTAGCTTTAGATATCTCAATACATAATTAAAGTTCATGAAAAATTTTGAAAGTCTAAATTTACCCTAAGTTGGTGTAATTGCCTTTTTTATTCAATCCTAATTCACAAAAATGGCCAAATATAAAGCCTGTCAGGTAAAATTTAAAATGTTTTTTGGATTGAAATCAAGCTCAAAGATATTCTGGAGATTTTTAAATATTAATTTGATCATTTTCATTTATAAATTTCTGGAAATCAAAAAATTTGTAATTTGTCAATTTTTCTATTTTGCCCTTTTTCTCAAAACCAGTTTTTACCACTTTCGTCCGATATGATTTTTACTCCCCAATGGTATAGAATTTTTTTAATCTATGCTTATCTATTTCTTGTTAGGATTATGATTATTAGTTTATAATCTACCTTACCAATTAATCTTGTTGCTTCTATGTAATTCATATTTGGCGAGGTTTTTACGTCCTCTTCTTTTAAGTTTGGGAGTACAGTAAGTACTTTCCGTGGTACTTTCTCTAAACTAGTGTTGTGTGACAGGGTGACGAGAAAACAATGATTTGTGATCAACCCAAAGAACACGAACAGGTTTGTTTCTGATTTTGACCGTCACAAGTAGGGAGAGAGAGTTTTATTAGTTTGACAGGAATTTTATATTTTGTCATCATAGTCATACGCAGAAAGAGTGGAGAGTGAAAGTGGTTGCAAGGAGCTAAGTGAAGGAAGGAACGAACAAACATTGAATCTCATTGGCTGACGTCTGAGCCAATCAGAATTCATTATTCAATACAATTTCGGCCGATTGAAGATTTCTTTCTCATCGAGTTCATTCAAATTTCACAGCAGCATTTTCTCTAAACATCAAAATTTCACAGCAGCCTCTGTTTCTAAACATCGAACACTGATTAATTTTATCAATTTAATTACGGAAACTGATTAATTCAATGATTGAAACTTAAACATCGCAATTTCAATTTATTTTTACTGCTAGTTTTAGGATCGATGGCATTGTTATTAACATCGACAATACCGGATGATTTTATAATAGCACGCCGAGTGTTATTGGTGTCGTGATTGACCGATTTCAAGATACCACGCCGATTGCCCAAATTGAGAGCGGCAGTTCTTCCTGTTGTTTTTACTGCTGCTGCTGTTGCTGTTGCTATACGATTGGCTGAATGAATATTTGAAATGGCTGATGGTTCACTTTTTAACATGTAGACACCTGAAGTGCGATCTTTTAGAAATCGTTTGATAACAATTTTCGATTTATTCGAAGGCCTATTAATATCCCTTATGGTGGAATTATTATTTTGATCACTAGATGGCATTTGAGTCTGTTGTTGCTGGTAGTAACCATTGTAAATTTGTGAGGAGGCGTTTCGATTAAACCGAGAATCACCCTAATACAGATACCTGGTCTTGCCAGGACTGAGGGGTGCGTATCCATACGAGGCTGCTGCTGCCATTTGAGATGCAGGAGATGGAAAGAAAGCGGCTGGCTGCATGTGTGCAGGTAACGGGTGTGCAGCGGGTGGAGGGGGAGCAAGGACAGTCGCTGTGGCTGGGGGTGGCCCGGCATGGGGTGGGGGTGCACGGGCTGCAGCTGCTGGATGGTGTGCCGGTGGGGGAATTGCGATTTGCTGATACGCCCCGGAGGTTGTTACATAAACTGTTGCAGCCGGTCCAGCTGCTGCCGCGGCCGCTGCTGCTGCTGCAGCTGCATAAGCCAAGTCCGAATGATGCGCGTGAGCAGCTGCAGCATGAGCAGCTGATGCCGGAGAAGAGTGGTGCCGATATTGAGCTTGGGCTTGTGCGGCGGCTGCATGATGAGCAGCTGCTGCATGAGCGGCTGCTGCTCGGTGGACTGTCAAGACATCAGCCTGCTGCTGAATGCTGTGGTGATGGTGCTGATTGGTGTGAGCGGCTGGTGGCTGGATGTACTCCACTTGGTGGCCGCGATGGTGGTAGTCCGCTGTTGACGGCTGGTGGGCGATTGGGGGACCTGAAAGGCAGATTGATAGAATTAATCACTAGAGCAAAATGAAACATTTTATCTAAAAAAATCTTTGACTGCAAAAAATTCAATTCGGCAAAAGAAGTTGATCACATTAGACAAATGAATAAATTATATTAGGGTGTTTCATCAAAAATTAAATTGCATGATTTTCATGTTTGGAAAAACTTTCTAAATAGATTTTGATTCTTTGAACTCAATCCAAGCTTTATAGTTTTTTGAAAAAACAAATGATTTAAATGTTTCTACCTCCATTTGAAAATCAGAGAATTAGATTACTCAAGACTAGTATAACCTAGGAAATCAAATTTCGGGACTCTGTCACTCAAAATCGGGACCGTGTCATCAAAATTATTTTCCGCAAAAGAGGAAGGCAAAAAGAAACAAATTTTCAAATATGGAAAGACTATTCTGGCCTGTTTTGTTGAAAGATTGTTTAATTTGTTCGGCACAAATGAACTTTTCTTGGAAGTTTATGAAGAATAGTTTTCAATTTTACTGACAGAAGTTTTCCTAATAATAATATTCTTGAGTTAGATTCATTTCCTGTAGTGGTCTTGCTCATTTCATGTACAGTATATCATGTTCAATAAATTTCAATTTATTGTTTAAATCTTATGAGTCATTTAAACATGATCTAGGTGTATTTCATAGATTATGAATGGATGAAGCAGAGGTATGCTCAGCTTGCATATTTTTGTGATTTTTAATTTTTTTATTTATAAGGTATTCTTAAACACTTTTTGGTTTTCGAAGCAGCATCAGGTTATGCACGGCTTGCGTGCTTGTTTTTCATGATTCGCTACATAAAAATCATGAAAAAAATCCTTTTTTTTCCACGGAAAAAAGTTCAACTTTTAATCATGATTCGCTTCATAAATATCATGGAAAAAAAGTGAGTCATTATGAAAAAATAGTTTGCCATATTAATTTTGAAACAGAGGTAGTATTCAGTAAAATGTTACCAACTCGTTCACCCTAATTTTGGTATTCGTCTCATTTTTGCCGGGAAAAGTTTAATGGGTTAAATGCACTTTTCTGGTATTGTATTATCTTCAAAAGACAACTTTTCCTCGATTCTATTTTCTTGATTTGAATTACATGAAAATCCGAAATTGATGTTTAGCCTAAAATTAGGCCCAAAATTCAGGTCTTTAAGTGTCATTTTCAGAGTTTTGAAACAAAATTATTTTAAACTTTTTGATGAATTGTGTATTGAGCTTTTAAAATCGATAGAAGATCCTGACCAATTACCTCTATTTCTTCTCGGCATTTTAGATGCCACCTTTTAGGCGCTAATCTCCTTAAAATTGGTTGTGCCAAATTCAAAATCGCAATTTTCCGGGATTTCCAAAAATTTTGTCACGGTTGGATCTTGAACAAGAAAAAGTTAATGGAATGGCCGCACTAATTATCAAATCAAAACAAAAGACTCGAAAACAAGGACTCACAAAACCAAAGAGACTCGTCAGAATGTAAACAAACAGACAGATCAGAATTGAAAATGTGACATGAAAGAACATTTTAATTTTGAACATTAAATTGGAGTTATATAATTGTTCCTGGGAGTCAAAATGGATCCATCCGAACTTCGAAGTAACCTAGAGCTTCAATTGAGCGAAGTTGAAATGCTGGAATCCATGTTTCCTAATCCTGGAGAATTCGCCCTTGACGACAAATCCTGTGTAACGAACATCGAATCCTGGTTGAAAATCGCTTCTCCCCAAACCAATTACATTCCCGCCACTCCTTCCTGTAACGTCAAAATGGTCTTAGGTGAAACAGTCGATCCACCTCCTAACATTTTCAATTTGTTACGAGTAACATTTTACATTTTAATGAAGGAGAATAAGGAAATGTTGTTACTAAAGTGTTTCAGGGGATCGTAACATTAAGTTGAGACAAGTTTTTCTAATAGATTTTGACCTACAGAATTCAAATCTGGTCTCAGATTTGTCAAAAAAATGTCATACAAGATCACGGCTTCTCACACCATTTCCCGTATTATTTTTTTTTAATTTGTGTGTTATGCACTTCCTCTAATTCATATTTGAAATTTTAAAATGTCTTAAATTTTCTAATCTAATTCTCTAAATTTCAAATGAAGGTAAAAACATTTAAATCGAATTATTCTCAAAAACTAAAGCTGCATTGAGTTCTGGGATCAAAATCTATTAAGAAAGCTTGTCAAATCATGAAAATCATGCAATCTAATTTTTATGAAACACCCTATAATGTTACGAGTAACATATGTTACAAAATGTTATGAGCTCGACTGTCGCATCATAGAAGAGGATTCCGACAAAAAGTTGAACATTCATCTGCAGATGTCACCAGAATATCCTTCCAGAGAAAGACTGGAAATCCACATTAGATCTGACCAAATGGACAGAAGGAATCAAGGGAAAATCAACCAAGATTTGAGACACTACCTAGAGACCATTGATGTCGGAGATTTGTCCACCGGTTATGTCATATCCTGGATTCAAGGTACAGAAGTGATTTCTGCAATTGACAGTTTGATGTCTCAAATTTAAAAAGCCTCAAGGGGGGAAATTTTTTCTACTCCAAAAGATCACCCTGTTCAAACTATCTCATCTTTTTGCAATAGAAATTGAGCCAGGCTTCTCCAATATCATTTATGATATAAAAATACATTTTGCCTCAATAGAATGTTCTCAAAAATAAATCAAATGTGTTTATATTCAGTACTTCCGGGAAAAATTTGATTGCAGCATCTATTAAAATACAAAATCTGAAATACTGTATGTCTATAAAATTCCTGGTCAATTTTAAAACGCCCTTTACTTTTCAAAGCTTTAAATTGCACTTTCCTAAAATATTACAGAAACCACTTCTTGACGATCAAGAACACGCACAAAATTACTTTGAGAATAATGATAAAACTTGTGATGATCAAAATACAAGTCCCA
>JAOWAT010328504.1:0-13855 GCA_028571025.1 Longipedia americana | reverse complement strand
CCACATAGGCATGCTATAAAAATGGAGTAAAAAATTAGGATCCTCAAACTCTCCATTTTTTGTCGAGTCACATAATCTTTGACGGTTCGATGATTCGAATGTTTGTAGGCTCGAAGTGACACACTTTACCCATACAAGTAAATATGCTCTTTAGTTCTGTATTTCCGCTTTATTCAGACCCATGCTAACGCAGACTTCTTACCAACGCGCCTGGGTGCGCCACTCTCTACTAGTCTTGCTGTTAGTGGAAAACTCAACAAAGCTATATTTCAAATTAAATTCTAAGTGTTGTCGTGAGGCTTGCGTAAGCATGAGCAGATAAAATGTAAAATATAAAGTTTCATCAGAAAGGTCGGCGAAGATAATGCTAGAAAAGAATACGGCTGACAATAATCAATATGTGTAGAGATAGTTTGCAAATCAAAAGACACTGATTAATATTTCGGTGTGTTGGTCATTTTTTGATCCGCAAATCAAAAGGGAAGAGCATTTGTATTTTTGTGGAGAATCCTCCAATCTTTCCCTACTTTGGGAAATATTTAAGTTTTTCCGATGAACAAGTTTTTGAGTGTTATAGTAACTAAAGTTACCTGATGGAGATGGAATATTCGTGAAAATACGGAGTAAGTCGACCCTTAATTACAATGAACTTTCTTCCACCTCTTAAACCTTGAGCTCTGCAAAAATTGACCAATTCTTACTCTGTGTTTAAAGATTCCAGCATAATCGTTCATGAAAAAAAGTGTTTAGAAAACGCCTTTATTGCCATTATGAAAAGTTAGAATTGATCAATTAATGTTAGCATATTTATACAATGTTTCGAAATGGACTAATCAGTGAATAAACAAGACAGTCAATATATCCTTCCCGATAAGGGAGACACACCATAAATTACCAGATACGACAGACATCTAACGGGAACCCAATGCTGAACCATTTTGTCCAAAGAGATTCTGTAAACTACCCACTGAGCAATCATTCAAATAACCAGAATCGTGTGGTTAGTCAATAAGCGAGAAAAAATGCTAATGGAAACAGTCAGGAAACAAAAATTATTCAGTCTAATAACAAACAGGACGTGAACAAGGTTTTTTTAGTAAGAAATATTCATGAGAAGCCTTTGGAATTTTCCGAAAAGTGGGAGAAGAAGTTTCACTAATAATATTATCATTTAAAAACGGCTGGTGATTAGACAGTCAATAATAACTTTCTGCCACAGGAGAAAAAAATAGTATCTGATTTTTTACCTAATGACGGACAAATAGTTGCGAACAATGATCAGGTTCCCCCTTCTCATTACACATAAAAGCCTGGTGGAAACAATCAGTTTGGTGTAAGAACTAATAATTACTAGCTAGATATGCCGAATATTTATAATACAGCAACAATTTCGATAAATTCAAGCAGAGTTCACGGAAAGAAGTAGGGGCAAAGATATTGTATCGATGGGGTTGCTGGGAGAGGAACTTTTGGAGTTGTTTACTTTGGGCGCGACCTGAAAACTGGGTAGAAGATAGCTCACAAGAAAGTTATGCAGAATAAAAAGTATAAAAATAGGTAGTTAGAAATAATATAAACACTATCTCATCCGAATATACTAAAACTTCGTTAGTCCTACGTGACCTCATAAAGTGGCCAAGATTTTCTGAGCTTGATAATGGATTACTACCCTTAAGACTTAACAAGAGTTATGAGGAGAAGAGCACTGAACTAAACTTTGACAAAGGTATATTTATATCAGGTGTTTTAAGGGCTGGACTATTTGGCTCAAAAGAACATAGCTCATCGAGACATAAAGCCTCATAATATACTGATTGATAGAGGAACAAATAGAGCCGTGATTTGTGATTTTGGATCTGCCAAAAAATTGGTCGATGGATAGAAGAGTTTAGCCTACATATGTTCAAGATGCTATCGAGCTGCAGAGTTGATATTCGGGGCGACATATTACACTCCGAAGGTAGATGTGTGGAGTGTCGGATGTATAATCGTAGAAATGATCAATGGAAAATTGCCATATGTCGCTGAATCACAGGGCAGTTTGTTTATTGAAATTGTGAAGTTACTGGGAACGCCCAGTGAGGAAGATGCAATGGACATGAATAAGAGTTACGACAGAAATTGGTATTATAATCTGCCAAAAATGAGTCCAGTCGGGTGGGAGAATGTTCTAAATACGAGAGATAGGGACTTAATCGACTTAGTTTCGAAAATATTAGTTTATTCTCCAATGAAGAGATTAAGTGCAAAGTAAGCTTTGCTTCACCCGTATTTTGACTAATTAAGGTCGGAATAGGGACTGAAGCAAGCTAGGAACAAAGTTGGATACTTACCACAAAATGTATTTGGAGGTGTGGGGATGTAAAGCTTTTCAGGCAATCATGGTACTTTTTATTTAATATCAGGAGGCATTGAGAGAGATTTCAATAACTCACAACTGAACAAGAGAGTTATTTAATGCTAAAGAGTTAGCAGATCAAAGCCATGGTAGTTGAATGTCTTGCCAACTAATAATCCAGTGAAAAGCTCCAATAGACAAGATAAAAACAAAAATAGCCGAAAATTAATTTCAACCAATAACAATGTGAAAAATAATTAGTATGTGGGTGAGCGAATTCCAGCGTTTAATAATCCAGATTTACAGCAACCCGAACATAGGATCAATAACGGGAAGTATGCCTTAAATAGAATTTTTTTAGCTGAAAATTGATCCATCTCTAAAATTGGGGGTGATGGTAGAACCTCTCGCTTGTTTACTCGAAAAGCTACTATTTGGTAATTTTTGTTAGAAATTGTTATTTATTGGTATTTAATTATAATCATTGTTCATTGTAAATCCTATAGGGATAACTGACTTACAATCCCAAAAAATGTTAAGCGCTGGAAAATGCTCAATAGCTACGATATTTTTAGCCATTTTCTTCACATCAATTCTATTTACGCAAAGTTAATCGAAAACGTATGAATTGATATTGAGCTGCATGAGTGACGACATTACAAATCGTATGTGCAAAGATACTGATGACAATGAGTGTTGGAATTCTTACTACGCCATTCACTCGTGCCTATTAAATAATGATTGTTTGAACAAAGAAGCAGATTCCGAGGTATTCAAGATTTTTGAGATTTATTTTAGATGGAAGTTCTCTGTTGGAATTGTTATGCAGACCTGGTGACATCTTCTAGTGTCATTAAGGAGTTTCAGGATCAAATTAGAAGTTGTTTTGACTGGAATTTGATTGGGAGTTTATTGATGATGGTCATTATGATGTTGATGATAGTTTGATGGCTTGATGAGATGCATTGGCGATTTTCGGGGAAATGATCAAAAAATAAATTAGTAAAGAGTCAAGTTATCAATGTAAATCAAAAAGTTTTCTCCTGGCCATTTGAGCGTAATTTTTGGCAGCTTGTCTTCTTTTGAGAATCTATTCTTTCGCATTAACTTTCTTTTTCCTTTTGGGCAGGATTTTTGGCTGAGAGTAAGTCACCTTTGAAGCTTTTCTTTTAGCATTCAGGTATTATCCTCCATCATCATCTCCGTAAAGACAGTTGTTGGTATTAACATTTTAAGGGTTTCGATATCTCTAATGCTTTACGTGGTTTTATTCCTGAGAGGGTGGAACATTGAATTACTTAATGTCTATTTCGAAGCAGACTCCGCCTTTTGCTTCTTGCAACCCCTCCTATATAATAACTCTTCTTTGTTTTTCGAAGTTTTTTCTTTGTTAGGAGGCATTCCTCTGCATTTGTAAAATTTCTTGTTTGATTCCTTTGTTTTTCCTTCCAAAATCCTGAATTTTATACTCGGAGATCAACTGTTAACCTGATGTTTAGTTTTCCTAGTTTTAATCAGAATATTATTGTCTATACAATTTGTGATCGGGGAGTGTTTTAATCATACCGATATGTCTTGATTTCTCATAATTATGCTGCTTAGCTTGATGTTTGTACTATTAATAGCAGTTAAAGTGTGGTTCTTGAGATATTTGGTTTCTTTGATGTAAAGCAGTTTACCTGTATTGTTTTTATTAATCCTCGGACTAAGATTGGAGAAACTATTCGTCTAAAAACTGATTCTCTAAATTTTAGGGACTTGTTTTCATTAAGAGGCGGTGCTGAGGATTGTGACAGCCTCTGACTTGTTATTTTCGTTAGTGATGTTGAGAATTTTAGTACTAATTTTTTCCTAAAGAAAACTATAGAGCTTATTTTGCTGGAGATGAGGAATCTTACTGTCCTAAAAACTGTTTGTATGATACTTTCTTTTCAGAATTCTATCTGTGTTAAAGTTCTTCATTGGCTTGGTAATGCTATTTTTTCCACTGTTTTTCAACTGAATGATGGGGAGTTTCATTTTTTGACTGCGCTTTAACAACATTTCCCAAGGAATCGAATTCGTATCTCGATTTGATTTTATCGATTTTTTTGCAAATGCGGTCGACCTAGTTCAGGGTAAAATCTCGAGAGTTTTATTTAAATTCTTTTTCCTCTATCTTTGGAGGATGTTGATTGTGGTTCATTCTAAGTTTCTAGTTACTAAAAGTGACGGGATTTTATTCCTTAAAATGGTGCTGATAGAGATTGCTGTGCTGGTATTACTGTTCAGATGTTTCATGGCGAAATTTGAATTTGCTATTGTGCGAGTTCTAGCGTTTTTTAGGAGATGATTGATTGAAGAATGGTGCTTCATGGGATTTTATCTGCGACTGCTTGCTGTGAGAATTGCTTTTTGGGGGATATTTAAAGATACCTGGATTGCTGATTTCCTTTTATTTTGAGTTTTATAGGTGGGTAAGCTATTTTCTTTGCTTTTTTTTCCCCCCACTGCCGATATAGTAACGGTTTTATCTGAACCTATCGATTGATTCTGACTGTTTGTAAGGACTGAACTATTAGGGTTCGCGTTTTAGATGGCGATGAACGCTGCTTTTCGGGGAATGGGCGTATTAGAATGAGGAAAATGATTAGGACTCGCTATTTCGGTTGTCCTGCATCCCAATGAAACCCTTAGATGACTGACTACGGATGAAGCCTACTTGTTTTTTGAATTTTTAACTTCTTAACATTAATAATTTATACAGCAATTCGCTGACAAAACGACAGCACGAATCGAATTTAAAGAAGTTAGTTCAGAAATTTAGTTTTTTAAAGAATTCATCACTTATATTCTGAAACAAATTTCTCACTTCTTAGATTACTATTTTGTGGACTACTTCTCACTGCTATCTTTTTGCTGTTTTTTCTTATTAAACTTGGAACACTTCTTTTTATGCATTTTTTTAGTCTGTCTATCTCTCTCTAACGCATTAGCTTCATCATCGGAAGTGCAAGTATCGCTACTTTATTCTCCAGGTCGATGATAAATACAGCAAACTATGATAATTAGCCAAAATGTACGGTTTGATTTCTTTTTATTCATGCCTTAGTTGTCGATCGTGTCTTCAGTCCATTTTACTCGAGGTTTTTCTTTAGGTTGTTAGAGGCGGAGCACATAGACTTAACGCTTTTAGGCTTATTTTTTAGATTTTTGCTCTTAAGTTGGCTGCTGCTAAGGCTATTAAATGTGGGTAGCTGTATTTGTTTTGACTTTTTGCATTTAAAAATATTATATAATCCAGACTTGACTAAATAGTTTCGTGAATGCTTTATTATTACGAAAATAGGAAGGAATAGGTTGTGACTATAAAACCAGACTTTCTGCAGAAAAAATAGTAAGAGCGACAGAGCAATTTAATTTAATTTTTTGATTTTCATGTTTAAAATATGATGATATTCAATTAAAATGCTCTAGTCAATTAGGTATTAATTGATAATTTTGGATAATTGCGCTGAGACATTGAGGGCTGTATCGAATCATGAGCGTGGAACAATATTTTCGGTCATCTTATCGAATTACTTGCTTTTGTCGATTTTAATTGTTAGTTTAGGGTTAATACCTTTTCGCTCGCCGGGAACGTTATCGCTTCGGATTGTTCTGGTATTTCCGTATCCGTCTTTCTTGAGGATCTGCGAAAGTTTGGTAACGAGTGAGATGCATTCACCCATACCTTCGATTTGTACAGATCCGTGTTTTTTCATGATGACCTTGCATAAGAAAAGTGCTTCGTTCAGTCTTGTGTTCCTACGGACTCGGTACACGTCGGTCTCGTTGAATTTAGAGCCCTCTTTCTCCATATGATCGCGCTTGTTGAAATTTCTCTGAATATAAAAAAATTCTATGGTTGAAATTATGACAAAAAATGACTCTAACATCCATTTTAAAATGAATTAAAATAATCAATATTCTTGTTCTCGTTTATTTTTTTTATTGCCACTTCATTCATAAACCACAAAAATAATTTTGTATCAATCCTCGAGTTAAAAATATTGCCCATTGAACTTAATAGGTACTTTATAAGATAAAATTTTTATATAGAGTAGTAACTTAGCATTTTTATATCGAGGTCTCTGGTTAGGAAAAACATGAGTAATAAGTTTGTAATCTGCCTTGTGATGGTGCTTGCATTTAAGTTAACCGATGCCTGCTCTTTTTCTTTGAAGTAGCTGCCAAAAATGTCATCAAGTCAATAGGACTAGTTTTTGTCAATGAAGTTAGACCAAATTTCATCAAAAATAGTAGGTCTACAATCCTAGCTCTTTCAAAAACTGACTAGGAACTACCTTCGCGCATAGATTGAAGGTATAAGGGAAAGTTCCTCGTTTTAGACTGAGCAATATGTCAAGGAATATATAAGGGAAATGTTTAAGGACAAAAGTTCAATAAAATAAACGGAATACAAGATTGAAAAGTTTATGAGAGAAAAGTTGTACGATAAACTAGGTAACAAATATATTAGAACGCAGACTTGTAGAACTTGGTGGGAGATTTTCAAGATGAGGTCAAAAAATCCCCATAAGACTATTACATCACCCCGGAAATGTATGACTTGCTGATCGATTGAAACTTCTGTGATAATTTATCCAGCATCCCTGCAACAGTCTGAAATATTTTATTTTATCTTACACAATTGCGAGGAGGAATCGTAGATATATAAAGAGACTTGGACCATGTCCTGAAAGTTCGTTTTAACAGCTCCAGGATTTAATGTAGAACATGGGACTGGTTTTTCGTAGTTTTTAAAATTCAAAAACTATTAGCAGTTATATATAATCCAAAAAATAAGAAAAAATATACCATTTCTAAGCATTTCTATTTAGCAGTTGTATTAGTAGGGATGGGTTTGATAGCCTTATTCAAGCCGATTGGCATGATTCTATTCTGCTTGCAGACGATCATTATAGTTGGAATAAAAGGTTTGGTAAACTTACTAGGGTGGATCTATGACCATGTAACCTTCAGTAGTTCAAAAAGGAGGATAAACCCTCTCCATATGGTGCATACAGATGTATTTTTGAAAAGAGGTAATGATAATGCAATAGAGTAGAGTAGCTGATTAAACTGCCAGGGTTCAGTTTGACGGTGCATGATTTTGAGACTGAAGATGGTGCATTCGTCTCGATGTGGAGAGTAAAAAAGTAAGTACCTAACATTGATGGGAAAAACGTGCAGTAGGAAAAACCTTATCCCATTATAATTCAGCACGGCCTTTTGGATTGTTCAGTATCTTGGTTTTTGCACGCCGATAAGTATAATTATTGCAAACTATTTTTAGATCAAAATGCTTACCATACATATTGGCATCGTAGGGATACGATGTGTGGGTAGGAAACAACCGTGGAACTAAGCATTCTATGAGAGGTTCTCATCAAAAAGGATATTGGTAATATAATTTTGATCATTTTGTGCAGTATGATCAGCCAGCCATCATAAATGGAGTCATCAAATAAACTGGAAAAGATAAGTTTGTTTATATTGGACATTCTCAAGGGTCTACGCAGTTTATTGCGTCGACAGGAGTTCACTAAGATATTAGAAAAAAAGTGAAGTGTTTCATCGGAATGGGGACGGCTGTAGGGCTAGAGGGGTTAAATAACCATACTACAGTGCACTACCTGTCAAAGTTTAAAGGATGTTAAATTTTAAAAGCATTGGGGTTCAAAACTATCCTTATTTTACCGGACTGGTTCTGCAAATTTACTGGGGTGCTTATTTATACTACGAAAGTATATTTCAAGGCATTCTACAACGTCGTAACGATGTTATGCGGGAACCCCCGAAACAATAAGATCGATTTGGACAGATTTGGAGTGATAATTTCTCACTAGCCAGGAGGAGCATCAGTAGCAAATGCTTTGCACTGGATACAGATGTATAGATCCCAGAGGTTTAGCCGTTTTGATTATGGAGAGAAGTAGAATTTGTAGAAGTATGGTAGTGTGATGGCACCAGAATATGATTTATCGCATTTGTAAGAACTTGAGTTCAATACTTATCTGTTCAAGGGGGAAAAAGATGCAGTTATAACAAAGGAAACAATGAGAAAGCTAGAAGACAGAATTCCGGAGAGAAGATTAAAGGTCATAGATTTGGAGGACTATGCTCACTTGGATTACGTGTGGGGTATACAGGCTCACAAGGATATATATGAGCCAATTGTCAACATTTTATATGAGGAGTGTGGAAATTCGGAATAAAAAAATTCTGTCTAAAATTAATTTTTGATGACAAGGGATTCGAGAGATGACTAAATATGATTTTTATATGCCTCTCTCTTATTATCAGCTATTTTACTTTGAAGTACCCCTGACTAACTAAGGGTCACCAAGTAGATCAAACTAGGTCTTAAACATTCGCGAGATCTTTTTTTGGTCTCCCTCTTCTTCTTTTTTTTATGGTTGTAAAAATTTCGAGCTCGTCAGAATCTGAAGGATTGTCTTCATGCCTTTTTAAATTGTAGCTGATTAGCTCTTTATATTCTCTTTTGTTCTGTTTTTCGAAGTTTCTCAATGGCTTAGGTGTAATTCCCTTCCCTTCTCTTTCAAGTTACATCTGGATGATAGGAACTCTGCCTCTCTTTTTGGGAATTCCTCGCTTTTCAATATCAATATCATTCTCAAGATCGGGAGTTATCAGCCATCTCTAGTGGATATAACTGATAAGTGTGTCAACTTTGGTTTTGTGGATGGTCTTGATGATATGCTGACACGGTAATCCTGTCCTTTTGATTTCCATGCATGTACACTACCATTTAACACCCTTGTCTGCCTCTTTATGATATCTTTTGACTTCATAGGCACACTAAGTTTCTTAAAATTTGAAATGTTCCTAGGAAATGATGGTGATATCGAGTGGAAGGGCTTTAATATAGCGATCCATGAACGCATTCATGATCTTTTAGCAAAGAGAATTCTGGAGGATGCGGATTTATGGATTTTCGAACATATTGATGTAATTAATTTTGGAGAGTTAGTATTGGAACGATTTTTCATAGAGTTATTGCATTATTTTGAGAACCTACGACATTAATCTAGGGATACTTTGATGGTGACTTCAGTGCAGCGTTTTTATTCAGTGAGAATTTTTTTTATCAATCCATTGGTCGCTTACGCGAAAGATGACGATATTGTAATCCCACAAAAGACAGGTGGAGCTTGGGAGATACAGTATCTTTATTTGTGTTTGAGGAAGTCTTAAATTATTATAAGTTATTCTTAGTTTTCGGCCGAACTTCGAGCCATTGTGATATTATTCTGGAAGTCTTATTTGGTGGTAGCTGCAACTGCCTTTCTAATATAGGCGAAAAGTTCTTTATTTTTAATTTTGAAGTGGATGTTCCTCAACAAATGGAAGGTGTCAAGCAGGTGGACTCCACTCCATATATTTTCTTATCTTAGGGCTTTGAGGGAAGAGTTGATGGTGATTTGCTGATCGGTAATAATTACTTATGGTTATTTCTACATCATTCTGAAGAATGAGGCAAACATGAATTTAAAGGCGTCGGTCGTTTATGAATTTGTGATGACAACACCAAAAGGGGTTATTTTGTTATGATTGTTTTTTCCTACCATGAGTCCAAGTCCCCACTTTAGCGTTTTCTTCTAACCCTACTAGTCTATTTCTACTCTTTTTTACTTGATAAGATTGTAAGTTATGTCGAACGTCATGAACTGACCGAACCTTTGAAAATTGGCTTTCATTTAGGAGGAAACTATGACGATCATGTCCGGAATGTCCATTTCATCATCAGTCAGCTGCTAAGGCTATGACTATACGAGGCATCCACTGTGGCGTAGGTTGTTGACGATGGTCGCGAACCCTTTTCCGCTCTACTCTAGTAGTTTTTTGTAATTGTAGTAGAACTGACTGGCACTGATGCCGAATTTCTGTTAAACCAATTTCCTGAGAGCATTTTGATGTATTTTCCCCTAATTTTACCTGATGAAATTCTGAATAGCGATATTGGAGTTAGTTTGAGTTTTTTCATGAGTGTGAAGGACTTTTCGATTTGGATCGAGTTGATATTTCCCGTTAGATTGCTTTTTGGTGTATCTTAGAATTACTGGGCACTTTTTGGCTGTACACCTCGCTTAAAGGCGTTTTTAATTGTCTATATAGGCGGTTCTGAAGAGTTGTTCGGACCGAAAATAGAATTGACTGAGATTGGAACGACTTTTGGCTAGAAGTTGCCGGAGATGATGGATGTCGTCGACAACTTAAAATTAAACTTAATCACGTTGTGGAAACATGAAAGTCTGTACTTTGCTATCTTGAGGTAACTCAGTGGTCGAATTCATCTTTTTGTCGAAGTAATACTCTCAAAAAATAATGCTTAAAAAATTGTATTATCCGGCTACATGCCTTGTAAATCTATTTAGTTTTTTTAATAAGAGTAAATAAACCGAAAAATTGGATAAATGGATAAAACCATTCAAATTTCAGCCATCTTCTTCAAAATTGTTCGTGCACATTAACATAAGTTCTTATTCAGTGATTCCAAAACATTTTTGTGCAGTTGCATATCTTTTCTATTTACGACTTAGTATATGTTGCAGGCAATTCTTTATGGGAATAGTTTGGAAAAGTGACATAAAAGTGGCTCTGAAATAAGAATCATCAAAATTCAAAAGTTCCGCTTTATTGGTGAGCGATTTATGATCTCACTAAGTTGTTCAGTCTGGAGTGGAAATATTTATTCATCGAAAATATATTTGATAACGATCATTCACTTTCTCTTTCCATTATTTGATCCCGCAGCAGGGTTGCCTTTCCCAGTAGTGTTGACGGAAATATTGGTGACTCTTTACTTTGGTGCTTTTTCGACGGTTTTCTGGTAAGTTCCATCATTTCTGACGTGGACAATGATTTTTTCGGTATCTTCGATAGATTGCGCAGCCACTTTTTTCCTATCAAGAAAACTTTGAAGGATTTATATTTCTTTGTTTTGCTCCTAGATTCTTCTCGCAAGAGCTTCTCTTTCTTTTTTGTACTTATCAGTATTACTTTCATGGGCTTTTATACACTCTTCGTATTCCTAGCATCGAAAATTGAACTGAGACTCGATATGATGAAGTTATTTCAGAACATTGCTAAGCTCTTCCTGGAGTTTCCTGTTTTAATGTTCAAGTTCAGAATTTTGACCAGAATTTGAAGGTTATACGTACTGCTTGACTATTTTTTCGACTTACACTATTTTTTATATGATTTTAGGAACTTAGACTGGTCTATCGACGTAAACTGGTTCAACTCTTACGTCTCTTTTCACTTTCCTGGCTTGCTAGAGTTATTTCTACAGATCTTAATTATTATTGGTCAGTTTTTTCAGTTGAGCCTAATAGTTTTTAACTTTTTTAGTCAATGACTCGTTTTATTCTGTCAGCAAGTCGATTTTTCTTGAGTCTTCTTTACACATTTTTTAGAATCTTGAGGAAAGTTGGTCATACTGGGCGTTTTTAGCATCGAGAGAGCTTTTGATTTTTTCTATTTCAGCCAAAATAACCTGATATTTCTTTTAAAACTCCTTAACCTTGTGCTTGAAGTGCTAATTTTCCTTTTCGAGAGTGGTGAGTTCCTGGATTTTCTGCTAGTTCATTTTTATCTTCAAGGCATGGATGTTTTACTCGTGAAGTTTTTAAAGTTCTCGAGCATCTTTGTTCATTCTATTTTTGAGTTGGATGATGGTATCGTCCTTCTGTGCTATCTACTGCTACAGTTCCTGTATGTGTCCTTGAAAGAGCTATTTTTACCTTAGACGGACTTTAAGGTCGGATTCCATAGTGATGATTTTGGAAGTGAAGTCCTTAATTTACTAGTTTTTGGAGTTGACGATGTTGTTGTGCTCGTTCTATTTTTTAGTAAATTACTATTGCTGAGATATTACAGGACGGATACCATAATGGCGGAGCACTCGGAATATATTTTTTACCGAAGGGATGAGATATCAAGTTAGACTTGGAGTTTCAGAGTGTGATACTTTTATTTCCAAAGTTATCGCTACTAGAGGAGCTGCTAGTCAAGATCTATGTGGGTGCCACAATTGTATTGGCAAAGGTTTTAAGCCATATTCGATTTTTTCGTTGTTATTTATATTTTTTTATGTTTAACTGCAAGTCAAAAAAAAGATAAACTGCAGACCCATGAATTCAGCTTTACAACTGCAGACTAACTTATTAGACTCTGATCGGTTGCTTTTTAACATCACCCCACGATTTACTAACCAAAACGAGTATTTTTACTAAATGTAAAATTTATTGGGTAAACTTTGAAATATTAAGAATGTTTTTTCGTAATTAAGCGAGCTAAGTAGAGAGTAAGCGTTTTTTCTCTCAAAGGGCTAAAAGTATCGAAAAAATTGGAAGTGATCAAAAGATTGGCAGCAAAACGCATTTTTTTTTGAATATCTTTCAAAAGAACGTTTCCGCGGAATTTCAATTCGAATACTGAAAGCAAACTTAATTGAAAAGAGTACGGTAAAGATGTCTGATGTCTCTCTGTATGAACTTTTTATACTATTCTATAAATGATGTTCTTGGAGAGCAATAAATTTAACAAAAAACCATACTGTACGAACTGCTATCTCGGGCTTCTTTACTCGATCAAATCATAATTTAATGTCCCCTCCCTCGGATCTCTGATTTAAGATCTCAATTTTCAACTTTTTAGGTTTTGGCTGTCTTCTTTACCGATTTTTACTGTATAGAAAAGTGTTAATAGAGATCAAATCGGCAGATAGGGCAACGAACATTCATTTTAAACCAGTTTTTTCCACATTACCTATGTAGAATATGCTTGCAGGGTAGTCTTTTGATAATTTACTCTACATAAAGGAAGTGCATACCTTTCTAAAAATGATCCATACAAATGGAGCATGTTTGAGAAGAATGACTCATTTTCATGTTGGGGATGAGTTTTTTGAATTATTTTGGCAGCCCAGGTTCCTTGTTCTTCTGACAGTGATATTATTTTTTGATTTAAGACTACTGAAGTTGTTTGATACGTTCTTCTTTGAGTAAACTTTGAAGAATTTCCTAGTCCTGGATAAGATCACGTAGTTGATGTTCGAAAGAGGGATTGTAGCTCGGCTTTTAGGCGGAATGCTCAGATTTTGATGTGCTGGAGATGTCTGCTTTTGAATTGGAGCTGAGAATGTCTTACTTCATGAGTTTTTAAGTTTTTGAGCAGTATAGTGGATGTCGAATAATTTGATGGGTGGTTAATAAATTATAGGGTTAGGTTATTTAGTTATATGAATATAAATATTTTTGAAATGGGAAGGCTAGATATGTCGTGATTGACCATTTTTTAGTGTGATTAGTATGACTATTTTAGTGGAAGATGTAGGGTTGAAGAATATAGTTAGTTATCTCAGTTACATATTCTGAATAAATCTACTATTGATATTTGGATAATTTTTGATCAGAAATATGTATGCTACCTTTTTAGTTTGTTTTTTGCAAGATTGCACTATAATATTTT
>JAOWAT010328393.1:0-13857 GCA_028571025.1 Longipedia americana | reverse complement strand
GGGAATTTAAATTTTTCTTGAATTTTGACCCCAAAAGCTTATGGGGGGTTCTATGACATGTAAGGAAAATGGGAACAGAATTATTTTTTCAAGCATAAAAGTGAAAAATTTCTGCTGTAGCTCCCACAAAAATTCGCAATTTTAGATGAACTACATTGTAAGTCAAAACTCACTGAATCTGGGAAGATAATAAATAAATAATCAATATCAGTTTTGAAATTTTTATGAATGACATTGAAATTAAGGATGGTCATCACAGTGCTCAAATCAAACTTCTCCTACATTTATCAGATAATATCACTATAATTTTAAGAAAATCATTTGGTAATGCTTTTTACAAAAGTTGATTTGTTTTTAGGGAAAATTGGACCTGACCTACATTGTAATTCACATAAAAGTTGTGATGACACAGTATATTAGTACTGGCTATTTTACATAATGTATCATACATAGAATTTCTTATTTCGGGCTTTGACACATATTTTAAAAACTTAAATTTGCGTCTGACTTTTCGAATATTCTGAAAGAATCTGAAGTATTTTAGATATAAAGAGATAAGATTTTGCAAAGTCATCAAGTTCATTTAGATAAGAAAGGGCAGAAAAAGGAATAATATTATATATTTTGGAAATGAAAGAAATACTATTGCAAAACTTTGATAATAAAAGTAAAAAATCTGTGAAAGTGATGCATGTCATGATATTCCAAAAACTGAGATCATTGATACCTATTTACATTTAACCAGCTGACCATTATCAAAAAATTGTGTTGAGCTAAAATCAAAATGAATGTTCTGTCTTACTTAGACTAGTTTGATTTTATTCCTGACAATCTCATATCATCTCATTTGTATTCATTGATATTATATTGACTTAGAATGATTTCAACTAAATAAATGTACTTCCTCTGTTGTAAATCAAAAGTTGCTCATGTAATTTTGGAATTCTATTTATTCTATAAATGAAACAGAGAATGTTATAAATAAGTGTCTCAAAATGAGTGGCAAAAATGTTTTAGATTCAGTTTTGATCTTGTGAAATGATTCTTGGATTTTCTCAAGTTCATTTCATACATTTCGAATGAATCAAGAATATCATAAATAAAATGGTTTTTTGAGGTTTTATTACAGATGCCTATTTTCATTCAATAATGTTTTGACTTCCCTAAGAATGTTTCTTTTTTCCTCTCTTTCAGGAATGCATTTTGGAACAAAGATGAAGATTAGACAAATGTCCATAAAAATCATTTCCATGAAATGACAATTTTTCTCATGACGTCACAACAGGAGAGGGCATTTTCTGATGACGTCACAACAGGAGAGCGCAGTAGATAAAACCCTTTTATCAATTGCAAAGATTTATTTCCCGTGATACTTTTCCTTTGACGACGATCTGCATATTATTATCCCTGAGATGCAGTAGAAGAGAGGTGTCAGCATGTGATGGTGTCAAAGTATCACTACAAGTCCAATTGAAAATGTGAATGGTACATTTAAATTCAGGAGAGAAAAAACAGTTAATTCACGTTTAACATATCATGTTGAAAAACTTTTCTGTTTAAATTGAGTATGTAAAATGGAATTGCATCATAAGTGTCAAAAGTTCATAAACTTTTCTGATTGACATCTATGTTGTCAGAAGGCTTTCTTTGCAAGTAAAACGCAGAACCAAACACCTTAATTAAAGTTTTATTCCCACGAATTCAGGCGAAAATTTAGGCTTATCAACTGAATTTTGAAGTCAAATAAGACACAAAATAATGTCAAGCAAATTGAATATAATGTGAAATTGAATCCTTGCAATTAAATGTACCTTTCCCGAATAATAGTGCTCACAGATAATAGCAAAAGAAGTCATTTTCCCATTTTCAATCTAGATGACTATGTCACGTACTTTGATTTGAAAGAGCAAGATAGTGTCTCTATTTTGAAGGTGTTGGGTTCGAATCCCCCACTGTGCTTGGAATCAAACCGTAACCGACCTCAGACAATCAAGAAGAAAGAAAGAAAAAAGACTTGAACGCCTCTGAGAACACATCTTGACAATTTGTCTTTTTACTTCTGGTGTCTTTATATTCTTTCTCATTTGGTTCTGGAGAGATATTTGTGTGTATGTGCTTTGGAAAATCATAAGGTTTGGCCAGACTTTTTCTGTGGCTGAAAAAATTTTGATAAATTAGTTATTAATTGAACTAAAAAAAATGTAAAAATGCCAAATTTACTTCCAATTTCGCTTATTCCAGTATAAAATTTAGTATCATACCAAATGAGTCATAACTCATGTTATTCCATTTTTCAATGATATTTGTTGCATTATTTTGGCTTTAACTTAATTTTTCACTAAAATGAAATGAACTTTAATTGAAAATTTCCATTCTAGATGGTCAAACACCTCCAACGAAAAAGTCTGAAAATAGAGCTCAAGAATCTGAATTTAGACACATAAACCAAGAAGTCTCTCAATAGACCAAGCAGACAGGGCTGTGGTCAATCTTCAAAAGAAGTTTTATTTATATTTTCTATTGTTATTGTGTGACTACTAGACATTTGCGGAAAATAATATTCTTACTCAATGAGTCAGTGCTTCCTCTAATCCACATTAGAACACCAATGAAATAGAAATAATAAAGATTGAAAAAAATTGTGGGAAAGTGAGGAGACAGTGTGGTTTGGAAAAAAGATAAAATTGAGAAATTAAATTAGTTGAAGAAAAGGAAAAACAAAAAGTATTGCATTTCTTCATCATAAGTCACTTGAATTGAACAACAAGATTAATGCAAGGCAACTCAATTTTTAAATATTCAAATACCCCATTGTTATTTGGGTCATTCAGATAAAGACGTATCGCGCAACCTCAATACCTATTCATTAGAAAGTTGTGTTTGAATAAGAACGTTAAAAAAGTCGGGAAAGATTAATATGTACATAGTGTGAAATCTAATCTGATAATCAGCTAATTTTTGTAGAAGACTCATTTCTACAATTGATATTCATCAGGAGGATAGAGAGAGAACCTAAATTGTGTAATGCAGTAACAAACCTTCTTATTTATTTACATTTCTTACTCAGGCAGTGCTCTTTTTCATGGAAAGTTTCTTTTGACATTCAAAAAGTCTTAAAGATTGAAAGATCCATATGAAATTATTTTTCATCCAGAAAATCGTGACATCTTGTTAAACAGTTTGTAAACATTGCTTTTGTTATAATTCAGTTTGACTCTGATTTGTGTTTACGCTGTTTTTGTTTGTTTGTTTACATTTCATTTTGCATCGAGCATGCATCCCCACAAGAAACCCTCTGAGAGAGTGAGTGACAAATTCTTTGCGATTACATCAAATTTTTCATCCTAATCATGATGATGATGATCATAACAATTTTTGAATAGATTTGCAGTTTGCATAATCATCTAGGTAAACATAAACATACAATCCTGAAATCATTCAGCTTCAAGAAATTTGAATGTCATGAAATTGGTATGCTATGATAATAGCAAATAATCTAGATATTTTATTTTTTAATGAATTATTCTGTCAATGCAAAAATTCTTCAAAAATTAGATCATTCACTTTGCTTTTTAGAGAAATAGATATAGTGATCCTCCAAATATATCTTATCATGTTATTGTATAAGAAATTGCTAAAGCGTAGCCTCCCAAGTTTGCTTCATTAAATTTTTTAGTTATGTAATGAAGGATTTGTAAAAATATTTACACTACGTACCATATGATTTTCAACCTTATCCACGCAAAGAGTTCTATCTTTCTTTAATATCAAACTCATTCATCTTTACTTGTGGTCACATTTTGGCTATTGATTGAAACTTTATAAATCTCAATATTTTCCTCAAATATTTACAAAATTGCTAATTCAAGTGGCTTTTAATTCATAGTTGTGAAACAAGGTTACCAATTGATTACCAGCTCTTCAAAAAGCACCACATCGTTACCTTCTAAAGTTACCAACAAGTATTTATTGACATAAGTTACCAATTCATTTAAAGTGATTTCCAAAGTGCCAATAATAAAATTATATTTCAGCCTTCAAATTTTACCTGAAGAATTTAATGCTTCGAAGTGAAATTGTTTCATCAAAAACAACAACATCAAAAGAAGAAAAAAGTGCAAAATTGAATATTTGTGATGATTTAGATTGATCTGTGCTGAAATTTGCCATGCCAGTTTTACAAGTAGGCGCCGCCATGATTTCTGACACGGATCGTATGATTCCATCTCAGAACGGATCTCCAGGATCCAGCAACGGTGGAAATTCCACACCTGGACAGCAACACAACGGACAAAACGGTGGACTTCTTCCGCAAAATGGTGGAATACTTCAACAAAACGGCGGAATTCTCCACAACGCCTCACACCAACAAACTCCAAACGGACCGTTAGTAGTGAATTCCTTAGCGCGGAAAAAGAAAACTGAGCGGATGATCCCCCAACCCCCACCAATCATTTCCCAATCGCCCCAGTTACCTCATCACTCATCCCAGTCACAAATGACACCACATGGGGGTCATTACATGAACAGCAGTCAGAACAACACCTATGTCAATCAAGGGGTTACAAATCATGCATACACCAGAGACTCAAGGTAAGATGATAAAAATTGTTTGATAAAGTAATTTCTTTGTTTACTCACTTTCATATAAATTCATTTCAAGCAGTTTGCTAAGCTTTGATTATGGACTCAAAATAAGCAACAATTGTTTCGGCAATCTATAATGTATGAATATTAATCCCTAGGCTTATTTGCGATTGTCAAAATTTAATTTATAACAATTTGATAAGCTTTGATTTGTTTCGTAAATGAGTAATTTATTTGCTTTGTCAGTGAAGACATGCAGTAAAGTGTTCACATTTTAGCAAACATCTTAACGGTTAGTTTATGAATCATGAACAACAAAGATTTATGTTGATTAGTTTACTCAAATATTAATTCTATATCCTTTACACACTTATGATTTAAATTGATTGATTTACACACATGGGAACATATTTTGAAGATAATAAGAAAGATCAATTTAAGTCAAAGCCAAAAATATGCTTTGAAACAGAAATGCTGAAAAATTGGTGGGTCAATTGGTTCGTCGAGCAACCATGGGTTTTCTATTTTGGTCTGAAATATTATCTGAGCAAAAACTGGATTGCTGATTTTATGATAGGTTTCATTAGCACCTAAAAGTCCATTTTCGTATGACTGCTCAAAGGGATATAGTTTGCTAGGATAAATTGAAGCATTCAGCTCAAACAATAATTGTATATAATTTATTTTACTTTAAAATTTACCAAAGATTTGGATACGAAATTATTAATGTCACAATATTGTTTGGGGCATTTGAATATTACTTGAAAAAGATTCAACAATGTTTTTTGCTTTACCTCTTTTGTTTAGATTCATACAAATTTCCTGGGCTTCTGTCAAACTTCATTATTTTCTGCACCCGTCATTAAAAAGCTCTGAAAAAATCATGGGGTCTTAAAGCTTTTATCAGGTGAAATGATCACAAAACACTTCAAACTGACGATGGAGAGATCTGATGCCTAAAAAACTTGAAAAGAGAAAGATTTTTCGATTGCTGCTGATGATTATGATGGTAGGAGCAAAAAATGATTTTTTTTCTTCTGTATGAGTTCTAAAGCATTTTGTATTCAATGCCTGATTGATTATGGATGTAAAAAGTAAACAAGAGAGCAAAAAACGTAATTAGAATTTCACTTGAAATATTCATTGTGTATTCTCTAAACAGGAGTTATTGCAGATAGATAGCATTGATTATTATTAATTTGACATGTCAGGCATATTGCAAAATGCAAATATATGTTTACAATATACCGTTAAAGTTCGATTTATCTCCTTTATCGATATCATCAGCTTTTGATTACGCATTGTCATTAACATTTTTAATGAATTTTGTGTTATTTCTTATCATTCAAATTTTGAAACCCCTGTTTTCCTCATATGCAATATTTGAATGTACTCAAAAACAATTTCTCCGGTAGTGTGACAAAAAACAGCAATTCAACTGGTTGTTAAAACAATTAAAAATGCAAATATTTTCAATGTGAAACATTTCATTGTTTTTGAAGCTCCCCATATACGTGCAACAATGCAAGAAAAATTTCTCAGTCGTGATTTGCTTTTTTGTTCTTACCCTCTCAATCTCTGTTTGAATTTGGCGCTCTTTTTTCTTTTCTTTTGAATTTTCGGCGGGTATTATTTATTATGGCTTCATTCTTTAAAATGAAGACAAAAGATGGAGGAGAAAAATTTAAATTCATAAAAAGTTGCAATGAAAGAAACTTAAACGAAATAAAACGTCTTTTTATGATAGGTTTGAGGTGTCAATGCGCCCATTTTGAGAATATTATGGGCTAGATTTTTTTTGGGCACCAGAACGAGCGCCCAAGTTTCTTTTATTATATTAATATATGCATCACATTCTACGTGGAGGGTCACTCAAAAGAAGTTTTTGTGATTAATAAAAGTCATGTTTAAAGATGAGTGAAAAAGTTATGGATTTCATTATTAGCACCATTCACAGTGGTATCCACTTGTGACAATTTATTTGATGAGACCTCTCAACAAATACTTTAAAGTTTAAAGTATGGTATGTAAAGGCAAAAGTTTCAAAATGCTAATGGCCTTTAGAGATTGATTATTTTTTTACAAAAGTATAAACTTCACATTTTTGATATTTAT
Organism: Longipedia americana; assembly: GCA_028571025.1. Lineage (NCBI taxonomy): Eukaryota > Metazoa > Arthropoda > Copepoda > Polyarthra > Longipediidae > Longipedia > Longipedia americana. Next base: position 7,155 of record JAOWAT010328393.1, on the reverse strand, counting down.
GATTAAACACCACGGTGAATGAATCAACTACAATGTATAAGTAAAAAATTCTTTCATGAGATACATCAAAGCCTCAAAAGATTATTCAGCTAATATTTACATCTGCTAAATTCATTAAGTATGTCTTGTACATTCCTAATTATTCAAGAGCACCTATAAAAAACCTTTTACATCCATCATTATCTTGTAAAGTTTAATTTTTTGTTTTGTTTGCTTGCATAATTCCATTTCCCATATTTTTATTTTCCTAATTTTTCATCCCATTTTGCAATTACATCCTCGCATGCAAAAGCCCAAACTTTCCTCTCTCGTCATTTTTTATGTCATTCTCTCAAGCACTTCCTTTCCTCATGTCATTTTCTGTAACTTTTTGCATTCGGTGTGGTTTTAAAATTTTTTGGCTTGCATCATTCGTATTTAAAAGATCTTTTCTTTATCATCATTTACTTTCACTCTGTTTGCTCATTTTTGCAGAATTATTGAGTTTTACATGATTGATCTACATTTTTCTGCAAACTGGTGAAACAAATTTTCAACTTGATTTTAAATTTTGATACAGCTTACTGAAAAAATTAATACTTTTGAAATCTAATTTTTCTAAGGGGCTATTTATTTTAAATTGAGATGGTACTGAAGTGATTTTGAAAAGCCATTGTAAAATGTCCAAAGGAACTGGCAAATATAGATTTATTAACATTGTCCAAAACTACTTGATTTCCACTGTTCTATTTGTAAGTGCATTAAATAATTACTAACCAAATTATATATTATTCATTAAAACAAAATTTTTGAAAAGTTGTTATTTTTTCTCATCATAATTCACTTTTTGTCATCATTGATCAAAAAATAATTATTACATTAACAATATTAATGCAATTTTACTCCAATAAATCAAATTTCCCATTCTTAATTGTGACTGCTTCTTTCTCTTTGCAGCATGTTACCTCCGCCAGTAGGGCACCACCCTCGACTGAACACAACAGGTGACACAAATGTCTCAATGCAAGACGATTCAGATGAACACCAAGAAGTCATTGAAGTACAAATTCTACCTCAGGTAAGGGAAAATAATTTTTTGAAAAAGATACATAGCAATTGAAAAAACTTCATAAATTCCTAATCAGGAATTAGTCATATTTGATTAAGACGAGGACTAAGGTAAATTTTACCCCAAGTTACAATGATTGCTATTTCAAACTAACTATAGAACGCTATTTAATTTCTTTATAAACTTTTGATTAGTTTTGCAACGAAAGACTATTCGATCGGATAAGGCATGTTTTAGATAATAAAATTGCTGCAAAAATCATTAAAAAAGGTTGGACCATTTCTACCACTTTCGAGAAGGATCACTTAGCTGTGATGAACCATAAATATCTTTAGATGATCTGGAGTGGGGCACAAAACGTATGGTTTAATATTTAGAGATTAGCACTTTTTGAGTTTGATCTTCTCTGAGACAGCGAGAACCAATGCAACATGACCCACATAAGGATGATGATCTGTTTGCAAAAGTCATTTAAATCCCCATATTGAATTTCGCACTGGAGCACCATTTCACATTTGCAGTGCCCAAAGCTATGCCCAAAAAAACTGCTCATTCTTTAAAGCAAGGAGAGAATTGCAAGCATCTTCTTTAAGAGATTTTAAATAGTGTTTCTTTTGTAATTAAGATCAGATAACATACTTCAAAGACATTCTCTCATCTGGTAATCATTGTGAAGGGCCCAATCAAATGGGCAGTTTCCTTGCCAATTCAGGCCTTTTAATTTACTCATTTTAGATTTTGTGACTTCTTGATTGAAATTTTGAGAAGTTTTTGCATATTTACTTAATAATGGGATATTGTTAATTCCTTGTTTAGGCAATTTTTCTCAGTTTTACGAATGTTTTGGTGTAATATTAAGACAATCTGTATCAGGTACTTTTAACTCCAATTTTCTCAATTCCTCCTGGAATATTATTTGTGGAGTTAAAAAATAAATGTGATGAGGGTCAAAGAACATAAAAGGCTGAAATGACCTGTCAGTGACCAATTTTATTTTTACGACATAAAACATTATTTGTTCATGTCTTTCATCTTACTTTTTGTTATTTGTTTACATAATCATGGATCTAGGCTGAAGACATGATTTCTAAGCAAAATAAAAATCCTTCAGTTATTGAGTATTTGTAAATGTTTTTAGCATTTTTGGTTGGAACTCAAATTTTTGTCAATAGGAGATCCAAATTTTAGGGGACATAGTTAAATGCACCAGAAGTGGTTTGCCTTATTGATATAAATTTTATCTCAAATAGTATTTTGTATGTTCTGTTTTGGATGTTCACTCTTGGACATTGCATAGAATTGCGAGAACCTTTTGTAGTCAATACAATGTACAAGAAAAAAGTTGTGAATTACCTTTTTGAATTTAATCTCATTACATGAAAATATAAGCAGTGAAAAGATTCTTGAAGATGGTCCTCCTCAAGCCATTGCAAAATCCAGCTAAAAACTGTCCGACATGAATTGTCACATTGCATAAACAAAAGTGAATCACTCAATCTTATTCTCAAAAGATTTATTTAATGAACACAAACAAAATTGGACAAAAGAATTATTTAAGGAACACAAACAAAATTGGACAAAAGATTTATTTAAGAAACACAAACAAAATTTGACAATTTCTAATAAAGTTATGAACATTTTGACTCATTTTTGTGATATATTGGATCAGGCTTTTTGGCAGTTTTTAGACCCATTAAATATCTAAAAATTTCGTATTTCTCAGTTTTATGATTTTTGAGTCTCAGTTTCAGGACAAATTTTCTCAGTTTTGAGAAAAATTGTCTCAGTTTGCAAAGTTTTGTCTGAGTTTCTTGAAAAATTTGTAAAAAAGTTACAATTTTGACCAATTTTGGCGTAAATTGATAAAAAATGCGTAAATTAGCATTAAAACTTGGATATTTTCCTGTTTTAGGGATATTTTGAACGCAAAATGATAAAAAATAAAGATTTTTAAGATCGGAAAAATTATTTCCGAAATCTAAAAATTTCGTATTTCTCAGTTTCGCGAATTTTTCTCAGTTTCAGCAAAAAATCGCCGCTCAGTTTCCGAACTTTTACTGCCAAAAAAAAGCCTGTTTTGTGTCATCAATTTTATCGACTTTCTTTTCTGTACTTCTAAATTTATAAAATGGGACGTCAAATGTTAATTTTCACTAACTTTCTGAATTTTTTGTCAAAAATACCTGTATGGTATTCGATACTGAAATTCACCAACAGTTCTGAACTTACATGAAACTTTGTGTCTGTTATGTCTATGTTGAAACTGGGATACTACATTTGATGCCTGGTAGTAGTAGTCATCCTGATTTAGAGGCTGGACCATTATTGGTTGAGTTGAAATTGAAACTGGTTCAGGCTGTGTGAGGATAATACCACTTTGATTATTTTGATGATGACATTGATTATTTTGACGATGACATTGATTATTTTGATGATGACATTGATTTTCAGTTGACGAAGATTTATTGTAATAGTCATTTGAATGTTGGATTAGGTTTGTATGGTTGCAAGTATGATGTGAAAATTTATCTTTTGGTGCAGAATGTGCTTGATAATATGAAGCAGGTAGAACCAATTGAGATGGTAAACAGGAAACTGGTTGATCCTCTTCAATCATAAATGGATGTGATGCTTCACTTATTGCTACTTCTGGTGTTGAATAGTGTGGTGGTGTCTCATTCACATGTTGATGAGAAATAGAGTGATACTTATTGTTTAAAGGCAGGCAGGTGTGAAATTTTTTATATGCTAATTTTATGTATAAAGCGCCAAAATGATCTCTAGTAAACTCTTGAAATTTTTTAATTACTTCTTTCTTGAAAAATTTCCAAATTTTGAATTGAAAATTAAAAGTTGGGTGCACACTTATTTTTAGTTTTTGTCTTGAATTAGAGGAAGCGATTAAGTTTCGCGGAAAATCTTAATCTCACTGTTGTTGTTGTTGTTGTATAGTGACACTTCTACTTCTACTTTTCTACATGCTAAAATTTAGATTGATGGTGCACCCACCATTATTTTCAAACCTGAAATGTATCAATTTTTGAAGGATAAATGAAATTTTAACAATACCGGACTTTACTAGGTGTCATTTTACCACATTTTGAACGCAATTAGCTCATAAAAATTTCACGCCCATCTGCCTTTAAAAGAAATTTTGAAAATTGCATAAAGTTTGCGTTTTATATTCATTGTCAAAATTTTTTAAAGGCCCGAGAAGTTATCTGGCAACATTTTTGGCAATAAAAAATATTGCCGGAAATATTGCCAGAAATATTGCCAACATAGTACTATGCTGGCAATATTTCCGGCAATATTTTTATTGCCAGAAATATTGCCAGATAACTTCCCGGGCCAAAGGTTTTGACACGGGTTAGAGGATTTTAATTTCAAGAAAAGTTTGACGTCTGACTGGTTCTGAAATTTTAAATGTTCAGAACTCAAGAAATCCTGTACAATCTTTCATTTCGTCATCAAAAAAGTTTTGGAAACAATAAATTCGGTGTGATTCATCTTAAAATAATCTGGGAAAATATAATGTGTATATGACTATAAATGGAAAAACATCATTATTGCTCAAACGAAACGGGGAAAATAGCAATTATTAGCCAAAGCTAAACAAACCATATAAATGAATACATAGTCAGACACGTCAGAGATAGTAATAATGATGATGAGATAGCATTTTAAGTGAAGGTAAAGTAAATATGCGGAAAATCAGCTAGAAATACTCCAGACCAGTGTAAGAAAATTAGCAGAAATGAGGTGCCACATAGAGGTTTTGAAAATTAAAATTTTTTCAATTTTTTATTAGTAATTTTGAAAGATGTTTGTGTTGTGTTGATCTCCCTATCGTTATTTGGAACAATCTACTCATACAAAGTGAAATATGGGTTTAGAAACTTTGGGATTGAAAAGAGGCACAAAATATTTGATTGAATAAAAATGGATAAATATTTTTTCACACAGTGCCAGAAAACTTAATTTGGAAAAATTTAGGAAATCATTTCCTCACAATTTTCACTAATGCTTCTGTGCTTAAATTTTTTCTCCAAGATTTTTACGAGGTGAAGCCTCGTCAGAGACTGTCTTTTTTCTTCTTCTTCTCCAAAGTTGAAGAATGTTTAATAACTCTGTCAATTTTGAAGATATTGTCCTGAAATTTTGTATGTAGGTTCCTTAGCAAGTTTAGAAATTTGTTCTCAAAAATTTTGAAAATGCTCCAAAGTCTCCAGTTTTTGGAAAAATCACCTTCTCATAAAATTTTTGAAATATTTTTGACCCGCGGCCCGCACAGGCCCGCGGGTCGCCCCGGGAGGTGGCAATTTTCAATTATTTTTTGAAATCCTCAAAATTTTATATTTTTTGGAAAAAATAAACTTTTCTAAAAATTTTTGAAATTTTTGACCTGCGGGTCACCCCGGGGGTCAATTTTCGAAAAAGTTTTAAATTTACTCAAAATTGTCTAATATTTTTTCAGAAATTAATGCTTAGAAATTCTTCATATTTCATTTCAACTTCGCCTCGTCCAGGACGCTGTTCGTCCTTGTTTCCATCAGATTGAACCTTCCTCATCTTGCTTATCTAGATTGGAAAGCCAACATAGACACCATCAAAATAATTTACCCATTTATTTTCAAAGCTGGAGAAACTTTTGGCCCAATGACCAAAGATTGAACTTTGCAAAACTCTCCTCGGCCAAAGCGAGCTTGCCCAGCAAAAAACAGCACGATTTGTTTAAGATATGACAGGTTCGTTCGTGAAAATTTGTTACAAGATGGAGTGGAGATATTATTTTCGAATCATTTATATGAAAAGCCACTTATCTTTAGTAGATAAAACTGTCACATTCTCTCTCACGCGCGGCCAAATTAAATATGGGGCAGCTCATTGGAAAAGTCAAATGAAAATTTTCCCGGAAATTTTAGAAAATGAAGTTTTAAAATGATCAATTTTCGATTTATTGGTATAAATTTAAGGTTGTCTCAAAATGCCTATTGTGCCGAAATGAAAAGAAATTTTGACAATCTGTCTTCAGATTTGAAAATCTAAATAATTTATTCTACAAATTCCGTTGTGCCTAAAAAAAATTCAAAATTTTTTAGTTATTCGACTTTTCTGATGAGCTGTCTCATATGAGGAAATCCAACAGAATTTCAGAAAAGTTACCCTACATTTTTCAAATTGTTATTCTTTTCTTAGAGGTGAGTAAAGATTTTCTCTGGGATGTCTACCAGCATTTCATTTTGTGAACCAAACATTAGTTGTTGAAAAGAAATTACTTTTTGATGTAGAAAAATGTAATTTTGACATCCAAGCACACAATTGTGAAAGTTTATTTACAAATTTGCTATCAAGTTTTTCATTTCCATAATGTGATGGATCTTTTAGCTTTCATTGAAAGTATCAAATAAGATCGTATGGAATATTAATACTGAAAGTGAAAACCTCACGCATTGGAAATACATCCCTCGGAATCAAAATTTACTTCAATACAGCCCTTGGCGCTGCGCGCCTCGGGCTGTATTTAAGTGAATTTTGATTCCTCGTGATGTATTTTCCAATACATGAGGTTTTCACTTTCAGTATTATTATATTCTTTTTATATTTCTGTTCAAAATTTCATTTTCACCTTTTTAAGAATTTGTTTTCCCAAAATTCAAGGTAACCTAGTCAAGAAGTGATGACAGTTTTAGAAACTAAAGACATTCTACTCTTACAAACATCCCTGACTTTTTTCTTTCATACCCAGAAGTCGAAAAAGCTCATTCTTAAAATTGGTGCTTTTAGAAGTTACACTTACAATCCTCATTTTGACGATTGTACTCACATCTAAAAATTCTGCTTACTTCTGCTGTTAAAATTTATCAGCATGCACCTCATAGGAAAGCGCCATTTATAAAACAAACATCACTTCAACAATGGCGCAAGGCACACACTGCATGCCTTAAGATTGGAAGAGAAAAAGGTTGAAAATTCTCAATTTTCTGAAGTAAAATGAAAACCATGTCTGATAATTTTGAACTCTTTACACTACACTGTTAGAAATTTATACAAAAATTCTAGTGTAAATCACACGTTTTCATTTAACACAGTTGAATCATACGTGC
>JAOWAT010328282.1:0-13859 GCA_028571025.1 Longipedia americana | reverse complement strand
ACTGCATTTACATCTTTTTCAGAGAGATAGTCAATTTACGATGCCTTTTATCGGATGCACTTGAATCGACACTGCGTTACAACTGAAATGAACAGAAAGTTTCTTAGACAGGGGGAATGGGAGAAATAGTAAATAATTGGAGAGCAAGAATTCATGTAGTTGCATCGATCATTGACCAAGCCGGGAACCCATAGTTTCTTCAACAAAGTGTTTTCCAGGGCAAGATTTAAACCTGGGAAAGATTTCTACCCTTTACTGTCTTCTATCCAAATGGTAATTTTGCTATTTATTTTCTTTTTCTATGATTTGATGGAGTACGAATCTAAAGCTAACAGGAGATCTTTGGGGTAGCTACTCACAGTTGACAAGTTTTCTGCAAATATGGTGATAGCCATGTTCATTCAAATCGTGATCATGATCATCGATCGGGTTATAGTCTCTTTGAATTTGATCGATGAGGGAAACAGGAAACTTTAGAATTTCTTCCTAGAGTTCACCTTTCGCCACAATGACATCCAGGTCAATAAAAAGAAAATGGATCAGTAGTTCATTGCAGAGTCTTCGGAGTTATAGATGAAAAAGTAAAGGGATAAACCGAATTAAAAAATGAAAAATGCACCGCCTACCGGAGCAGAATCGCAGGTAAGCTTATATGACTTTCTACTGATTCTGAAGTACTTGTTTCATGTCTTCTTGCTGTTTCTAATCAACTTTTTAGTCTATTTTTACATTCCATCTGCCGGAATGAAAAAAAGTCTCATACCGACTCACTGCATCAGCTAGGAAGGATAGGCCAAACAATCCGAAATGTTGGTAGAGGATTAGATCTGCACTGACAATTCCTATACATATTTATCAATATTTCTGTTACTGTACCTTTTCTATTTTCTGGCATCTGGACTCCAAATAAAGCACGGATTCAATAGAAACAAGTGTAGAAACACCCTCATGGAAAGCTACCACTATATGAGCTACTACTTATATGTTTCATTTACTGGTATACCATTTTTATGGGAGTTCAAAAAGATTTGTGATTGGACACTAACAGCAACCGCACTTCCTTTGTTTCATTGGATGAAATTCGAAGACATTAACGCGAGACTGTACAAGTCAAAGTGTGAGTCCGAGATGCTTTAGAATAAAAAACCAGGAAAAGTGTGGTATAAATATTTACTGGGCCCAATTGGGTTTATATCAATTTTGGGTTTGGTATTTTCACCCGTGATCATATATTCGGAAGCTAACCCGTTTGCAATTAGAGATAGCGTGATCGGTTCGGGAATTCAAATAGTCCTCATTGAGGACAGTGACATTAAGTATAAGTTTTTCTCCACTTCCCACGCCAAAATGATGAGTCAATCTTCCAAGAACGGTACGGAAGTGCAAAACTATGAGTTGAGTAAAGATGAGTTTTTAAACGAGTCTTTTATTCGCAGAGATATACTAAATGACAAAGATATGTACAGAATAGAAATGAGTCAGTATCCAGATGAGAATTTCCTGCTATCCTAGCCTGCAGTGGCTAAACTGTCTTCAAGGCTATAGAAGACCTACGAATACTACGATTCAAAATAGTAGATAGCGAAAGAAAATCCTCCTCATGATTATTGGCTGAAGTTGTCGGTGCTCATTATTGAAAAGTAAGGAGGAGAGAATGAGATGAATTGGGTGAAGAAGAGACTGAAAGCTGACGAGATTTATTCTCTCCATTAGTTGTTGTAAAATAAGAGGAGCAGAATTTAGATAAATAGTTATTTTAGTTCTTTTCCTGGGCTGTTGAAGGAAAAACCTTTAGAGATTAGTACTCAAAATCAGTGCTAGTATTTCTAGGTAAAACATCCGATTTAATGCAGATAAAGCTGCTAGATTGGTAAAATAACAGTTAGAATTTGTATTTTTTCTACGCAACTTCGACCAAGTTCCACATTGGATTCGGAGTCGTAACCTTCTATTTGACATACGTATTGCTGGTGAGCAGGCTGCTAAGATTTTACTTGACAGGAAACGACTAGAATGTATTTTACTAGGGTTGGCGGATGGAGAAAATTCTTGTGCTTTGCGATGCTGTACGGTCAGCTAGGATTTTGTAGAATTTCTACAAGGAGGAGTACTTCTACTTTGAATTGATTGACTTGATGCGCTCTCCGAAACAGTTGAAAAGTATATCTGGGGATTTCTAAAATTTAATCACCAAAAGCCATGCGAAAATTAAGTCGTAGTGACAAACCCTATTGTATTGGTATTGGGTATAGTAAATTTTTGATGGGAAAAATATTGATAAATGGATTGATAAATAGATTGAGAAGGTATCTCACATTCATAGCAAAGAAAAAAGAAATGTCCGTTGGTCATTTTGGCTACATGTTGACTATATCCTATAAGTCCAAAATTTGACTTTCTTTTATGGATATAGATTTTTCGAGAAAGGAAACTTTATCCTTTAGAATGCTTAAGATTTCCCGGAGCTCCTCTGCCTTCGATACCGCTTTTTAGTTTTGTCTTTATTTGAACTTCTGGTCGTATTTTTGGAAGGATTCGGTTCTTTACCTGGAAAGTTCATTAGCACCTTCTTAGATTGTCATCATTTTAACATTTTTCTTGAATTGGTAGAGAAGGGCTTCGATATACATTGGCGAACTTTAGGCTATTTTTTCGATTTACCCTGGAGTTAGCTGCATCCCTATTTTGGATAGAACCTTTGCTGTAATATCAAACATAATGAGTACTGTTCAAAACTCGCCAATTCTGCACTTTAGACTTCAGAGAGTTAGCAGAAGGGTAGTTATGTAGTTAGATCATTTTTGGAAGATATTGGCAGACTGTTTCTGCCATCATAACACCGTCGGAGTAATCTCGATTGATATTTCTGAATCGGTGAGCATGTACTTTTTCGGTCTTGAAAGAGAAAGTCCATCAACCCATTGATATAACTCGTCAAGTTGCTGTTCTGTTAATTCAAGATCGAGAGGCATGATTTCGTTATAGATTCAATATTGCAGTTTGATAATTTATACTTATTTGGTATGAAACTATTAGGAAAGAGTGTTCTTTTCATATTTTTTAGGAATAAGCAGACAAATTGCCCTAAACACTCAATTTTTGGAACTTTATCAAGATTTCATATTTTAAATAGCAGCGAAATTAAATTTCTGTTCAGAATTAGTCGATCCCCTCGAAAGAAGCAAGGTTTTTTGGTAATGGATTGATCGATCATAGATAATCAAGTGTTTTTCAATCTAGGAATAGTTCTGATCGGAGCTATTTATCAGCGATTTCCTTTCCCGAGAGTCTTCCTATGGCTGATGTTCCATTGAAGTAAAGCATAGTTGGGATTCCAGTTAACTTCGTTATTTTATGTTTTCTCAGAATGTTTTCAGGATCTTTCCACGTGGGTCTGTCTCCGGCAACAACAACGTAAAGTGGAAGTTTATTTTTCTAACAGTCTTCCTAGAAATCCTTGTAAAATGGTGCAATTCCTTGGCAATCGGGGCACCAGTTGGTTCCGTCTTCCTTCTTCTTTCCTGTAAAGAGTATTACGCATTTGGTTTTCTCTTCTTGGATGCGAGTTAGGAACTTTTCAGTCTCTTAGTGTTGAATGAAAGTCATAGAATAATATTTTGTGAATTAAATTATATTTTACAAAAATTAAATCACATATCTTCGAAATGAAAGTAAACACTCTCACTAATCTAGAAACCAGCTCAACAGCCTCACCCAGTCAAACACGCTGAAAAGGCAAAGCCGACAACTTCAAGCAACTTTGATCCCAGCGCATATGTCACTAAAAATATTGATGCAGCTGCTGTCAATAATCTCAAGCAATGTTTCGACCTGTTTGACGGTGACAAATCCGGACTCGTATCCATTGAAGAACTCACTTCTACTATTAAGGCACTTGGCCTCGAAGACGACGCAGAAAAAGTTCTCAACATCGTCACCGCTCAAACACAGTTCGAGGAAATCTCCTTTGAGCTCTTCCTGGAGATCTTTGGCTTCGGAGGCAGTGATATGGACAGCAGCAACCTCAAACAAGTCTATTAAATTTTTGACCGGAGAGAAACTGGATGCTTCAACACCTAAGATTTTGCTAAAACCTGCGAGGATGTCGGAGAAAGATTCACTGATGCCGAATACGAGGCCATGATCGAGTTTGCTGACAGAGATAGAGACGGAGGAATTACCTACGAAGAGTTTGTCGATATAGTAACCAGAGAGTATCCCAAGTGCTGATTATTTGCAGTATTCTCATGAATCATAAACATTTCTTAATTTTATGTTCTTTTCACGATTTTTAGTAGAGATCTTACTCATTAGCTGAGAAAAGAAGCGTTCGAATCTTAAATCCGTGACTACTGATAAAAAATGTTAGTAAAAATATTATTAATGATATGAGATGATTGTCTGTATATAGATTCAAGCGTTAATCAATATTTCTTTCAGACTTCCTTGACTTAATCTTTCGGTTTTTCCTCTTTTTTTTCCAATTTGTCCTTCTTCTCGGCGAGAATGACCCAGTCGTACTGATAGTCGTACTTGTAGCCGTTTCTTTGGAAGAGATCTTTGAACATGTTTCTCATGGCGGTGTAGTTGGGTCTTTCATCAAAACGGAGATTTCTGGTTTGACTCAGATACTTGGTGAACTCCACAGGATAGCCTTTGCATAGAACTTCAATGGAAGTGGTGAGTTTTTTTTCCTTGATTCTTTCATACTTGTCACGTTTGTTGTTGGCCTTGAGACCTTGCCACGGGAGCATTCCCCTCAGGAAGTACATGACCACGTAGCCGATTGATTCCATGTCGTCTCTGCAGGCTGAATATATTTTTAAATTTTACCTTGTTCGATTCCCAAATGGGTGTTGATAGAGGCATATCGAGCAGTTCCAGTCAAATTCTTGCCCTCTCTGTAAGGAATGTGTTTTCCATCCCTTTGAATGTATCTTTTCGCAAGTCCGAAATCCAGAAGGAAAATTTTATGGGATGTTTTGTTGAGACCGACGCAGAAATTGTCTGGTTTTATGTCGCGATGGATGAAATGTCGGTTATGAATATATTCGATTCTTGCGATCATCTGATCGATAAGCATGAGCACAGTTTTCAAGGAGAACTTGCGGAGAGTCTGATTAAAGAGAGATTCGAGGGAGGGTCCCATGAGATCCATGACCAAGACATTATAATCACCTGAGTAGTGAGATTGGTTACCTTCTGTGGAGCAGTAGTAGACGTTGGGGATGCCCTTGTCGATAACGGTGGAATCATTATGGAGGTAGTTGTATAGTTTGCACTCGTAGATGAGTTGTGGATGATCGGAGTTAACAGGTTCCACTTTGACTGCAACTTCAAGGTTGGTCTTGGTGTTGATGGCCTGGTAGATTTATCCGAAGGCTCCTTCATCGATTTTTCGGGTTATCTTGAAGTTTTTACCCACTTTTTCAAGCATTTGAGGCATTAGTTATGCTTCTTCCACTAACTTCAAATAATTAATTATATGTAAGTTTGAATAACTCTTTAACTTCTATTCACTTCATCGAATCAATATTCTTTCTTTCATTTCGCACCTGATACCCTTTATTCCAGTCGAAAGTACCACCCACCCTCACTTAGAATTTTTTTCATCATCAACAACTCTCTTTAATCACCAAAAGCCTGTCTCCAATAGAAAATAAAAAATTCTTTCTTTTTCCGACACAAAAGACCATTAAAAAAAATTAAATCACGGAATTTCTTTGATCAAAAGCTTAAATCTATTCCAATTAAATGATATTAGAATGCAAAAAAGTGGCATTTCTTTGAATTTTTATTTCTGATTTTCCGAGGTTAAATCGCTAATTTTTGACACCAAAATGTTATATTTTTCGTGAGAATTAAAGAAAAAAGTTGTTCTTAAGTCTTGTGCTCGGATCAATAGAGAATGTACTCCTATTGAGAAATTACTTACTAATTTAGCCTTTTCTTCGGATTTTATATACGACTTCATAACAGAAGAGACCCTAAATATGCTCATTAAGTCCTCTCAGTGAAAAAATTTACCTTTTTCGCTGAGATTAAATCCAGATCATTATTGCGTTAGCCTAAGTCAAAAAGTTCGTCAACTCAAAGCAAGACAGTTGCAAGTTGAAGTGAAGATGTTGTAACAGTATAAGTGCTGGGCTATTTTCAGCGTAAGATTGCTTATTTATTGGACAGATTTGAATTCACTGTTTCCCTACTTTACTAGCTCTGCAAAAAAATTAAAAAAAATCATACTACAAAGTTCAAAACAGTGATCAAAAGAAGTCTTGAAATAGTGGGATGAGTAACTTCTGTTATTTATAAACTTTCGAAGAGAAAGAGTCGGACTCAAATGGAGTTTTTTTTTCAATGATTGTTGGTCTCTCAAGGAATACCACTTCATTTTTGATTGATACCTTGGTAAACTCTAAGTAGCTTCAGCTACTAAATCAAGAGAGTTACTGGCAATTGGGCTTATGTAATTTAAGAAGAAGATAAGTTACAAATATTTTTTTCATATTCATATGGATAGAGATGATCAATATGCTACTGAGATCACTTTTGGGCTTGCACTTAGGCTGAATATTTCTTGACCCAGTCTGGAGCGCAACAAATACCTCCATCGCAGAAACAGGCACCGCCCCATCCGACAAATTCTCCACAGATGCAGCATCCGGGCTTTATTTGCTCGAGAATTGGTTGTTTGCACATCCAGCATCCGCAGAATAGGAGCTGTTCGGCGACTCCAGCGCAACAGATCCCACAGCAGTTCATCCACCAACAGTCACAGAGAACGCACTGACACATGTTTTAAGTTTGTTTATTGAATAAATATTATGAAAATATGAAACTCTTGCACTTATCTATGCTACACATCGAAATAATTGAAATCATATAAAACTAAAATTTGTGATAAAATGTTTTATCCATCAGTAAAAGAATTAGTAAGTATCAGCTTTTCGACTAACAAATTATTGCTCAGGCTTTACTGTTGAAAATTTTATCTTATTTTTTACTTCGCTCTAATCTCTATCTTAGGCTCTAGATTTAGGCAAATAAAATCACAAATAAAGCCAGGTGCTATTAAAATCGCTGTGAGTATGAAAACTCTTCATTCACGGAAATTTTGAAAGTATTGATTTCCTCGTAAAGAGTAGCGTTATTTTTTTCAAGTCTTTCTAGTTATTCGCTCAGCACTTTGAGCTAAGTTTAGAAAAATACTTACTTTAGGAGGCAGCATTCTGGATCTTTCGTTTTCGATATTAATGTCGTAATTTTCGCTTTTCAAGCTGACATTTTCTTTTTTGATTTGGTAGATTCCTTATTCCATTGATCGAAACTGCTCGGTGAAGAGAGAAACTCTGAATTAATAAAGCGATTACTTCTGTTAGAATAAAAAAATTGCATTTTTGTTTTTTTGAATTTCTTTCTTGTAAATCTTGTTCTGCATTTCGAGCTTATTAACCTTGTGTTAATATTTTTACAGGAGCTACTCGCAGTCGAATAATTTTTCATGTATGGAATGATTTCTGGAGATCTATTCTTACATGGCACTGATTTTCGTTTGAAAGGCTTCGAGAGTTTGGATGATTTTAAAGGCATAACTTTATGTTTCTTAAGTGTGTTTGTACAATTCCTGGATTTTTTCTTCACCTCTTTGGACTTGTTTCATCAGACTTTCGATTTATTTGTCTGTCCTGGTTTTTTACTTCTTCTTCTCTTGTTCTTGTTCGTGATACCGTTGAGAAATAACTTGTAGTTTCTTTATTTATTTGTTCTTTTCTTTAATGTGTGAAACCATCGATCTATTTTACTGGTCAAGTGATTAAAGCCGATGTGTTCTTTCAGCTTATATTTTTTCTAGTTACTGATGGGTTTCCATTTGTTCCCTGAGACTCTGTTCTAATTTCCCCTTGATTCTGTCTTTCTAGAGTTTCAAATTTTATATGAGTTCGTGACTCTGAGCTAGCTCATGTTTGGTTTGCAGATTTACCGTTGTTAGCTCCTAGTATTTTTCTTAGTTTTAAACCCTCTATTTGCTTATCTATTCTCGCTGATTTTGGCACGTTTACTGGAGTTCAGAGAGTTGTATCTTTAGCATGTTGATTTATGACTCTCTTTGTCTGAGTTAAGTTTATAAATTTTCGCGCAAAGTTACTGTCTAAACATTGGTTCTTTTTGTTTGCTATTCCAGCTTAAGTTCATAATCTTAGACCTTAGTTTTCAGAGCGGAATGCTAATTTTTGTAGAAATTTAATTTTTATATTTGTTCATCCATCTGACTGCTAATATTTTCGATTACTTTTTCGGCTTACTGAATCTTTTGAAGCAATGTTGTCACTTGCTACTACTTTTACTTGACTTGACCGAGCAAAATTTAGATATTTTGTTTGTATTATTTCTACTGCTATGGAGACCTGGATACCAGTATTTTCTGTTTCTAAATGACACTTCTGAGTTCGAATTTCTAAGTTTAGTTCTATTTTGCTCGATTTTCATATTCCTAACTGAGTTTCTAAAGTTCCCTTTTAAGTTAGACATTTTCTTTGGTAATATCAATGATTTTGCCCAAAATTTACCTCTGTTACGGGTTAGTTTCCAACGATTCATTGATTTTTTGATTAAGAAACTTTATTTACTGTTTTAGGAGAGAGCTTTACTAGTTCTTTCTATTCAGATGCTGGGTGAGTTAGGCAATTTGTTTGAGATCTTTGGTTGCAGATTCTTTTTTAATTGCTTTTGATTAGTTGTTGATTTGTAGAAGTTCTTTTTTTAGCTATTGTTGGGATGCTGCGAAGACTTGGATGCTGTTTTCGTTTAAAGATTTGAGGGTTGTGATTTAGTTGGATACCTTTTCGACTAGCAGATGGAACGATTAGTTGATTTCCTGATTTTATCTGCGTATTTAAATTTCTTAGAATCGGAGTTTGTCAAAAGATAATGTTAACTGGTTTAGTTGAGTTTTTAGCTATTCGTTGTTGAATTCGGTTCTATTTAGTTGCTGGACTAACCTTTCGCATTCGTGATTTTTATGGGCGAGTTGAAACTGAATTTTTTCGATTTAGCTAAGAAATTCGGTGAGACTATTTTTTTATGTTTTGTTCTTTGTTTCAAAGAGTTCCTGGAGCTTATTCTTTAACCTTAAAATTTACTGATCTCTTTCACGCAGAATAGACACTAGCGTTTGATTTTACTCCAAGGTCTGCTAAGCTTTTTCTTTAATTTCCTCATAAAGCTTTCTGATTCCTTCATTTTAGTTCCTCAGGAGAGCGATTTGGTTATTGGAATTGTTAACTATTGACTACTAGTTAGAGATAAAATTTGACCGTTGTTAGCTCAGATTCTTTACCTTTTATCTAAGGACATCGTTTTCAGACTGTATTTCGGATTGATGTGAGTTCAGAGATTAAACAGTGCTGAGCAGTTCTTTGATTTTTCTTTATCTTTAAGAAATAATTTGGTCGTTTCGTCTGATTTCTGCTCGGAGAGCTAAAGAGTCTTACTATTGATTTTTCAATGATATTAAAAGTTGATTTTTCTCATACGCTAGGTTTTTGAAAGAATTTGAAGACTATCCCATCGTGTTGCTGAGGGTATTAATAGTACTTTGTTTTTCCTCGACCAGCAACGATTTTCTAGCATTTTCGGACTATGAAGCCTTGTGTTTAACTTAAAGTTCTTTTAGGTTTCTTTGTAGCTACCTGACCTATCTCTCTTTTTCAAACATTTCTTTCCGAACAGTTTGGTGTTCCAGTTAAATAATTCCTTCTAGTTATCCGATATACTTTTAATTCGCTGCAATTTTCTACTCTTTGACTTTTATTTGTTCCAGCTTTCTTTGCTGCTCGTTGTCTTTGTCTCTGAGAGAACAGTTTAGTTTTTATATTTACTGGGACAGAACAAATATTTTATTCTCATATTATGTGTTTCTCATCTACAAATTCGATATAACGGAAAACTTATCTTTCTACTGGAACTTTTGTTTGGAAAGTTGCTATTGAAGTTGAGTTTTTTAACTTTTCTGGTGCTAAATTTAACGGGACATCTCCAAAATGGTATTCTTGTTTTTGAACAAAGATTGTTCCAACCCACTGTTCTAGTTCTTCAACTTTTTAACGAGCTCTTCCCGCTGATGATGCTCATCGTTCTGTTTGGAGAGATGATTCTCAAGTCGGAATATCTTTTACTTCAAATGCAGCAATTATTATTGAGACAAAATTTTCTATTCTTTAAGGGCATTGTTCTACATAACCAGCTTGCGATTTTTACTTTGTTATGCTGCTATGCTCAAATGGTGCTAATCAACTGCCCTCTCATAAACATTCTTCTCAGAGTCTAAGTTTGCTTTAAAAGCATCAAGCTATTTGAGCAGTCTATTTATTTCATTCTGAAGGTTGCTATTATCTACAAACATGGTTTCAATCTGTATGAGACATCGCTAGTATTTAGCGGTTATTATTTTCTCACTTTAGCTCATATTGGTATTGAAGGAGGATATTTTGGATATTTCCATCTGTGGATATCGTGAAAGACGTACTTATTGATGGGCGACGTAGTCTTTAAGTTTTTTGTTTTCCTTTTTGATGAGTTGAATGATTTCTGATAGTTACTTAATCTGAATTTAATAGGAATGACGATCGAGCGTGCCCTTGCCTATTTATTTATATCTGCATAATTCGCTATGGTACCGTAGCTTGAAGTCTTACAAGGTTTGGCAAAGTCTTTAGATTTACGCGGCTTGGAGCAAACAAACGAGCTAAAGGTGTTTTCCCATGAAGGTTTTCTACCCTGGGAGTTTTTATATCATAGACCTATATGATTTCGAGGGTTTACTAGGATATATCTCGATTATTTTAGATCTAAACGTTATTCCATGCTCGCGAACTGTGCTGGTGGAGCGATTTTTCTGAAAGATCCCGAGATTTTAGAAGTCCGAAACTGAGGAGATCACTATCTGCCATCATGCTACAATTTAAATTAGGTATAAATGGGGGGGACAATTTATTTTTATTAACAACTTTTTCAAATTTTATAATTTTCTGCAAGGATGCAAAGGCAGAATTTGTTGTCAATTTATTCGAAGAGAGTGTGGTTCGACAAGAAGGAGGATGAGTTGTAAGGGTTGCGAGTAGATTTTTGATGAGTTATTTTGTGGAATAAAATATTATTTTAAGACATAATTTCACTGAATAAAGAAATGAGCGTATTTTTCACCCCTGTAGAAGTGAAAAGATCATCTCCAAAAAGTGAAAATCCCTATTAGTATCACAAGTACAACGAAGATCCATTTAAACTCACGTAGCTTTCGGTTGAGTCGTTAACCGATCAAAAAAAGAAAATTATACAATGGTAAATCAAAAAATCATCATGAAGGTTGAAACGGATGTCTCCCATCTAGAGAATGGATCGTCTCACATTCACAAATAAGGAATTCGTTTGTTTGACCATGGAGATGTTTCGGAGGAGGCAGGATGCTCCAGGAGAAACCCTACATTTCGCCATTTTTCAAAGCTAGCTGAAGTATCCGACCGTGAGTTTATGATAGGCAATTTATTTTGAACAGCAAAATGGTTCACAGTGAGAGGAATCCAGTCACCACCAATGCGGAAGATGTAGATATTTCCATAGAATATAGGAACTTTTAAATTCCCTGGTTGTCATGAACAAGTTCACACGTTTTGACTCGATCACCCTCACAGAGGAGATGACAAACAACATCGACAGACTCTTTGAGCTTTTTTAGATCATCGAAAATGGAATTGCACACGAATTAACTTTCGAAGACTACAACAGATATAAGAACAAGAACCACTAGTTCCTATTTTATAAGCCGAATTAAACTGAACATTTCTAGAAATCCGTCGGCTCATGGGTGGTAGAAACCCTGAAGAAAAATCTTTCGATGCAGTATTTTAAGTTCCGCCAAGAAAACAACAGCATTGAAAATTCTCGAAGTTAGTATCTGGAGAATTAGTATTCCACCAAGGAGTACGTCAAGAATTTTCAAAAAGTGTGGAAATTGATGGACCATTAGGAACGAAAGGATTTGCTGATACGGATTTTCCAAACTAAAATTATCAATGTCATGTTTGACTATCGGCAAATTGTGAAAGTCTCTAAAGAATGCTACCCTCAGGTTTTTGTCACCTAATCGAAGGAGATTGACTCATTTATTTAGTCAATTTTGAAAAGTGACTCCAAAAAACTCTTTGACCTCGTTGCTTTTTCGACTTTAAAAGAAACTCAATAAAGCTACTCTTATTACAAGTTCTAGATTTACATGGCCTTGTATGAGAGAGTTCGAAAGATATAGGGAACTCAGAACAAAGGTTTGCCTGGGTCAGTTTTAACAAAGAAAAAACAAATTCACAAGTGTCAAAGTCTGAAAGAAGAAATAGATCCTAAACAGAAAAACCCAGACAACTTTATCCACGAAATCAATGAAAAAACTAGCTAACTAGATAACAACTACTTTTCCTTCTAGAAACAGCACTCCTGCCATGTGGAGACTAACATTCCGACTAGAATACATCCGGATATCAGTGGTGACAAGTAATCTTTCCTGAAAAATAAGAAGAAAAAGAAAAAGAAAAGAAGAACAATGACTCCGAAAGATTAGTAAACTGCCAAAGTTTAGCACGTAAATTCAGTGAATAGGTCTGAGAAGGGATGTTTAACCGGGAGCTAAACTACAACGCTGCATGATAGAGATATCTCCTAGGCCTAATATACTTAAAAGCCTGAAATTACCAAAGGGTCAGAGTAGACGAAAGTTGAAACCGCTAGACCCGAAAAAGATAATAATGTGACCTTCTCTTATTCAAATCCCAACCCCTAGAGTTTTACTCAGTCTAATTCCAACTGCGAGGCGATTTTTTCTGAGATTGCAACTAAAATAAACACGGACGCGAGATATACTAACAAGCACAGAAAAATAATCACCAACAGAATTGGTCTTATTCTGTCTCATTTAAATTTATCCTGTAAACTATATGGCTCTTATGCTTGTAATCTCACCCTCCCTTCCAGCGACATAGACATATCAGTGGATCCGACCATTGTTCACTACTTCTATGCGTAGTTCTGTTCTTACAGGGAAAAAATAGTAAAATCTCTGGAATTTCTAAAAGAAATACTAAGACCTATGAAATGGGTATCTGACTTGACAGTCATCCCAGCAACCATTCCTTTGTTAACATTTGTAACTTCTTTGTTATTAAGATTGCCAATCCCAAAGAGCCATATGAAGCTTCTCCCTCGGATAGTAGATTGAATATCATAAAAGGAAAATCCAAGGTGGAATCTCTGATAAACGTTGACATTACAATAGATTCTTTTGTGAATATGACCCATGAGATAGCTCCACACTTGGGCTTTGAGGCAACTATGATGATGAAAGAGTGGTTATGCCTTTTTCCTGAGATTCACAACGTTACACTGTTTCTGAAACAACTTTTGTTCACACATTCTTTAAATAAAGCTTACACAGGAGGCATCAGCTCCTTCACGCTGATGGTATTGATTGTAGTGTTTAATAAGCTGAGAAGGGGCAATAAAAATCTTTCTAACTGTTCTGAGATCTAGGTGTTGATGGGCTTCTTGAAATTTATGGTCTAGTTTGACGAGAAAACCTACGGGATAGACTTGAGACGATAGCATGAACCACTTTTTAAAAAGCAAGACACTTCATAAAAACTTATAGTGATTAGTCCGCTGAATGGAAAAAATATGGCATAATCTTCTTTCCAATTTAGACATATAAAAGACCTGTTTAAGGCTGCAATGTAACTCATAAAAGATATTTGCTCAAAAAACAGTAAAGACTAGCTAGTCAAGTTGAACGCCACTCTTTTTAAGATGGTTTTCGGAGG
>JAOWAT010328171.1:0-13860 GCA_028571025.1 Longipedia americana | reverse complement strand
CCCAACATTTTTCAATTCTAATTCAAAGCCCTAAATTTATATTTTACTGTACAATATATTAAATACTTTAACAATTTTCACTTTCGGAATAAAGTACCCACCCATTTTTCAATTCTAATTCAAATCCCCAAATTTATATTTTGCTGTACAATATATTAAATACTTTAACAATCTTCACTTTCGGAATAAAGTACCCACCCAACATTTTCAACCCTAATTCAAATCCCCAAATTTATATTTTGCTGTACAATATATTAAATACTTTAACAATCTTCACTTTTGGAATAAAGTACCCACCCAACATTTTTAAATCTAATTCAGATCCCAAATTTATATTTTGCTGTACAAATCTTTTAAATGCTTTAACAATTTTCACTTTGGGAACTAAGTACTCACCGCAACATTGTACATCATTGATTAAGATCCCCAATTACCAAACGTTACTAGACATAACTAATCTATTCTGACACTTTCACCCTTGGACTTTGGTACCCAAATTTTTCAATTTTGGTTTATGACCACTTTCGGATTTGGACGATCTATTACACAGACTATTCAGGCTGAATGTCCATTGGACGAACGGAAATTGGCTTGTCGCACGTAAGGGAGTAGCACGTGAACATAAGGGGTCTAGTGAAGAACTTCCGTGGCAAGAGAAGGCCGCAGGAGAAGAGGCCAAAGGTTTAGAGAGTTTAGTTAGTGCAAGAGAAGGCCGCAGGAGAAGAGGCCAAAGGTTTAGAGAGTTTAAGTCAGTGCAAGAGAAGGCCGCAGGAGAAGAGGCCAAAAGTTTAGAGAGTTTAGTTAGTGTAGACCAGTGTAGAAGAGGTCAGTAGGATATAGCCTAGTAGAAGACCGGGTAAAGAAGAGGTCACACCAATAGGTTAGTAATTTATATTGTGTATTAGAACTTATTATGTATTTATTGTTGTAATATAGTATACCTGTACATATCCTTATCATATTGTAGAATTGCTGTTGAAATAAACGGAAAAAGAGAAATATCTATAGACGTTGCTCATCATACACACCACCAACACTGCATCGCTGTATTCAGTAACGATCATACCTCAGTAAGCACCAGTCATTCCATTAATCTAGGGCATTTCCATGATTATTTCAAATAACTACAGGGTCTAAGTATCAATACAAAACAGTATCAGTGCAACCATAGTACCCAATACGGGATAGCTTATAAATAATCCCCAAAACAACCTGGTCGAATCATAGCTTTGGTACTAATATCTATTGCCTGTTAGAACTATTGAGATGAACAGATGATATGTAAAGCAAAGTTAATAAAATCTCGGGAACGCAACTGTGAGTGGGGAATCCTACAGTTGCTTAAATTTAGATAGGGAATAGTGAAGTACGGAATCGTGTCAACGTCAGAATAGTGCGAAGGTGAATCGTGGATTGAAGCAGAAGACCTACAGCACTCGCTTTGCTACCGACACTCCGTTGTAACAGTTAGAAAACACAGTAACCATGGCATCTTCAGGCGGCAACCCGGAGGTCATGAGACAGAACGCAAACGTTTTGGACAATTTTATCGAGGTATTCAGGAACCAATTGAAGGTACTTGAGGAAAAGCCGGAGGAATCACGAACAGCAGCAGAACGAACACAGGTCGAACAACTTACATCGAAGGTCCACAATCTCAAAGTGGAAAAGGAAAACATTGAGTCCAAAGTGAATGAGATATCAAATGTCATAAGGACACTTGACAATGAGGTCAATGTTCCAATGTCCCTCACGAGAGCAATATTCGGCGAAGCCGAGTTGCCTCTCAAAGAAATGTTTTACACCATTGGACGCCTAACGCCCGAGAACAAAGGAACAGTCAGGGAATTTTTCATAAAGTTGTACTCATTTGGAAAACGTCATAAATTATCGCATTCACACTACAAGGAATGCTTACTATCCCTCTTAGACGGACACCTATTGAAGGAATACCTGGGCATGGAAGATAAAAGCCTGAGCGAAATCACGCGATATTTTGTAACAGTCTATGGCGAAAGGGAAACAATGGCATCAGCGCAGTCCCAGATAAACAACTTCAAACGACAAGCTGGCGAAGGCATAGCCGCGACCATGTGTCGGTATAGTTATATAGCGACGAAGTTGGATAAACATTTCCCGGCAGAGGCTAGGAGTGCCAGCCGAGACCAGCGAAAAATAGAGGTCCTAGTGAAAATGGTACAAGGCAAGACAAGGGAGAAGATGGAAGAACAGCTCCGGGCATCATACTCAAAAGGAGTCTTTGTGTCATTCCAAAACCTTCTGGATGAAGCAAAGTCACTGGAAGCAGTACATAATGACATCCCAACCACCAGTGTGTCATTGAACAATACAAGCGTGGAAGTTAATGGACCAATGCAGTACCAACATGCTAAACATAGATTCCAACCGTATGGCGACAAAGAGCGCACGGTCACAATTCAGGAAGGTAACAACAGAGAGTATGTTTACAGGCCAGATACACCAAGATCAACCTCAAGAGATAACATAATGAGAAGCCCTGAGGCAAGAAGGAGAGATGATAGGTCACTCTCGCGGGAAAGAAGATCGAGGGAAAGATCAACATCTTTTGACAGAAGTAGACGGATGGACCATACGGAGCGGAACACCATTAGGAATGCCCAACGGGATAATGATAGTGAACAACCTGAGCATATCCGGGACCAGACAAAATCCCCGATTCGCTTTGCAGGGACAACAACTGCGTCAGGACGACAATCGGCAAACACACAACATGACCGGGAGAGATACCAACGAGATGGGGCAAGAAATAGAAATTATTCAAGATCACCGGGAAGAGACCAAAGCCAGCCGTATGAGCACGGCAGTTACCGTGATACAAGAATGACATACTCAGACAGACGTAGATCACAGTCACCTTATGGCAGAGGACGCGACTACAGGCGGGACTGGTCTAGAGACAGAAGTAGGGAATATAACAGGGACCGCAGTAGAGATAGAAGCAGAGAATATGGTAGAGATCGCAGTAGAGATCGTAGTAGAGATAGTGGAAATTGGAGTCGAGATAGGGGAAGAAATTGGAATAGAGACAGAAGCAGAGAAGACAGAAGAGATGGAAATGGGTATCCGAGGAGATATGATCGATCGCAAGAAAGATATGGAAGGCAGAGACAGAGGCCTTGGACAGGCCAAACGTGTCGGAAGTGCGGAGCAATGAGCTCCTCCCCAAAGGCGATGGAATTTAGTAATATGCATGAAGAGGACGATTGCCCAAACTACAGGGGGTACAACATGCTGGGTTGTAAATATTGTAAAACCCACTATCAGATTATTGCCATGCACTGGCCCCAAGAATGCAAGATGAGAGAACAAGATGAACTACTAGCCTGAGATAGGCAAAGAGGATTAGGGTCAGACAAACAAATGACTCATCCTCAGTCACTCGGATACAAGGACATAGAGTCCAAAACAAACATTGACAGGGACTATACCATTTCAAACATCGCATGGGATGATATTACCCTACCTCCAATGGAGGGATTTGTATATAAGGAAGATCCTCAGCGGGAGGATGGTACTCTACCCTATCTTAAGGTAGAAGTAATCACAGCAGCAGACAACAAAGCTATAGAGGCATATGCGTTATGGGATGCGGGGTGTAATACCACCATTCTTAGTGAAGCCTTTTTTAATCGATTACCGGAAAATGTACAGAAAAATATTGTAGAAACACCTAAGGGTGTTGTCCGAACGGCCTTATCAAACGGGGCAACGGCTATTCGAGGGAAAATCAGTCTCACAATCCAAATGAGAGAGAACAAATACGACAAGTACCCCTTGAGATTTATTAAGGATTTCTTGGTGGTTGCAGATTTGCGCCAAGACATCTACTTTGGATCAGATATTATAGGAAATTCAAATATCAAAGCCTCAGAAGATACCTCACAAGTCACATTTAAGTATCCAGAGGGATACCCTCAGGCCAGAGTGAATCCTGAAGAAACAGACGGGCTTAAAAGGATCAACATCCTTTACCTAGGCAAAAATGATGTCACACCAGTTCTGTCACAAATAGATGTTACCCTTGGGCCCTTTGAAACAAGACAGGTCCCAGCATATATTACCAAGGAGAACCTATATGCGCAAACGGTTCTCATTGGGAATGAACAGGTCAATCATCTCATGCTAGGGGACGAATATAATATCGATGGTGACACACAGACCTCGCATTTCACCCCCAGCAGTCTGGAAACCCCATCCGGAGATGGCAGAGTAGGCATATGGGTTAGGAACTTACAGGAAACACCCATAACAATAAGAAAAGATGATAATATAGCAGTAGCATGTGAAAGTCCTCATATTGAGGAGGTATCGATAAATCACATCGAAGCCCACTCAATCGAAAATCTTTATCCAATGTGGGATAAGAGTAGTGGTAAACATGAACCATGTGATTATGAAATCAATAGGCTAGCAGTAGCACCACCAGATGAAGAAGTACCAGAGGAGCATATTTTGCCAGTTCTTCAAGAGGATCACCGGACGAAGCAGTCTGACTTTTCGGAAGAAGAATTCTTAGCGATGTTCAGCCTCCAGCATCTGGAAGCAAACCATAGAACAGATGTAGTTAAGCTCCTGATTAAATATAGAAGGGCGTTCTCACACCACCCTTTAGATATCGGTAAGGTGGATTACATCCATGATGTGGAGCTCATCAAGGAGCCACGTCAACCGAAGCAACGGCCAATCTCTCATAAACTAAGAGACCCGGTTATCAAGATGATCCACAGCTACTTGGACCATGGGATAATGGAAGAGAGGCCTGCGAAGTTCTATTCAAATCTGGTGCCAGTGCCTAAGCCGGGATCGGACAAGATCAGGCTCTGTGTGAGCTTAGTCCAACTCAATGAGGTGATGGATATGAGCAAAAAATCCACTCCAATGCAATCGCCAGAAGACCTTTTTCACCGGCTCCATGGTAAGAAGTATATTGCCAAACTCGATATTAGCTCAGGTTACTATCACATACCAGTTTCGGAGCGCACAAAGGATTTGTATGGAATCTTCTCACCCAAAGCCCTATGGTGGTTGGTTTTCACCAGGATGCTTATGGGAGATAGATCAGCTGTGCACTCATGGACACAATTCATGGCAGGAAAATTTAATCACCTATCCAACAACTTGGTGTTGTGGATAGATGATATCGTAGTGTTCGCGGACCAGTATGAGGAATTTCTGGCCACTTTCGAAGAAGTCCTCAAAGTAGCAGCGGCATGTGACCTGAGGTTTTCACCGAAGAAGCTGGAATACCTGCGTACAGTAGTGTCATTTTTAGGAATCAACATCGACACTCAGAGCAACTGCAAGCGCATTTCACAAGAGAAAATCCAGGCAATCCAGGCAATCCCAAGACCTAAAACTTTTAAAGCTCTCTTAAGCTTCCTCTCTAGCTTACAATACTACAGGCATTTCATTCAAGACTTAGCATACGTCACATTACCCTTGAGACTGAAGATGCGTGAAAAAAACAAATCACGCCTCCAATGGAATACGACACTGGAGAAATCGTTCAAGGATACGAAAGACGCAGTGGCCGCATCAATCGCAAATTTCATTCCGGACCTCACAAAGGTCATGAAGATCACAATTGACGCATCATATTTTGTACAAAGTGGCACACTGGATAACGAGGTAGAACCAGGAATCTTTCGCCGGGTGGCGGTCAGCAGTAAACTTTTCAACCCCATTGACTTGGGTAAGACAATCCTTATGAAGGAACTGATAGCGCTGAGGACTCACCTGAAAGTCTTTATGCCCTACATCAGAACCTCAAGAATTGTTCTCCTAACTGATGCACGTTCCCTCATCTTCGCGGCCCGCGCCAAGGACATCAGCAGCCCTCTTTTTCGACTGTGTCTCTTCTTATCACAGTTCAACATTGAGGTTTTCCACTATGTAAAGTCTCAGGAAAACCAGAGTGATTTCTATACACGCTTATATGCGCCATTTTTGGACAAAAAACATAAGAAGCCTGAAAAGACTATGGAGGAGATCCTGGCTGAAGTCAATGCGATGGAAATCAAGGAGCACTATGACGCAGGGGAAGTGCAAAATCTCTTGATGTGTGGGAGCCAACAACATGAAATGGATATTAGGGTTCTACAAGATTCGGTTGAGGCCTTTGAGTCTGAAATGAACCGTACTTACGGAGAAATAATAATACCGGTGCGGGCAGACTATTGCCAAGAGGCAGACGCAACAACAGCCGAGGTCAATGCAGTAGATGCGACTACAGTGAAGACGCCAACTGCTCTCGATCAAATCATGGCTGGCACGATCAGGAATGGTAGATTAACAATTGGTCAGTTCCGCTTAGCACAACAAGATGACCCAAAAATTTACAGAATTGTGGACATCTTACTGAATGGTCCAGAAAAAGAAGCGAAACGAAAACGAAAACAGTTTTTTATGAAGAATGGATTATTGTTTAAGTTCTATCCCAAGGACCTGGAGATGGATCCTGCTAAGGACATGATACGTCCTGGCCGTCTATACATTCCAGAAAGTCTTGAGGACTTTGTTCTGGAAATGTATCATCAGACGGTGTATGGCGCACATATGCAGGTAGAAGTGATGACAGCAACAATAGGACGCAAGTTCTACTTCCCACACTTGGAGGAGAAGGTGGCTATGAAGTGCAATCGGTGCAAGTTTTGTGTCTATAACACTATCAATACAAGACCACCACCACCCATGGGCACAGTGCGACGAGCAGCATACCCTCTGAAGCATTGTATAATGGATCTTGCAGTGGATCTGAATACCACCACCAGGGGGCATTACAGGCATATCTTACTTCTACAAGATGTCCGGACAAGATTTATCTTATTCCACCCATTACGGGACAGGTCATCACCATCTATCCTCAGGGCATTCCAGCTTAGCTGGGGCATGGTATTTGGATTGCCAGAATTAATACAATCTGATCAAGAACGGGGCATCATATATGGCGAGTTTGGGGAGTTCATGGAGAAGAATGCCATAGAATCTAAACCTTCTATTGCATACTGCCCTACAGCCCAAAGCCTCATAGAGACCTCTGTGAAGAGGTTGAAGATCTTGTTGGGATCACTCCTACTACAATTGGGACAAAGATCAGATTGGGATGAGTTTTTGATGTACATCGCGCAAGCACTTAATACCAGTCATCATACCAGCATTGGCATGAGCCCTACCATGGCCCTCAGAGGCTTTGAAAATGACAATAGCTCCTTGGATGTCCTCAGGTTGGAAGCCATCGAGTATGAGGATCAAGATATCCTCGGCACCATCAACCGCGTGGGGCGTGAAATCCTAGATAATCACATACAAAAGCATGATGACAGGAAGATTGAGAAGAACCACAGACAGAAGGATAAGAATGCAGTGCCACGGCACTTTGTTGAAGGAGATAAGGTCTATAGGATTCGCAGAAAACACAGGTTAGCCAATGGAGTGAACAGCGCACTGATGGGACGCTGGGTCGGTCCCTTGACAGTCCAAAGCTGTCATAATAATCTGGTTACCATGGTGGATGACGAGTCTGGCCAGGTGGTCAGGGATCACGTCAAACACTGTCGCAGATTTGTGCCCAACAAGGAAGACTACAGGCTCCCGGACACATGGGCTAATGACATAGAGAAGGTGGTACAAGATCCAAGTGTCACAGAGGGTCATGGAATGATTACCAGATCAAAAGCCAGTGAAGGAGAGAAGTAGGAAAAATCTGGCAGGTAACAAAAGAAAATGGAAAAAGCAAAAAAAAAATAGGAAAACAAAAGAAACAGGAAAAAAACAAACAAAACAAAATAAAGTACATCAGTTAAAACAATCAACCCATGAACACATAACCACCACAACATGACAAGGGAACAAAGGAATGAAATCAGGGAGGCTCTAATAATACACAGAAGGGGCTTCTGTGATTGGGAGTGAAGAGAATGGGTAGAAGCACCTAGGAGAGGACTCAACACACCAGCAGGTAGGGGACGTTCTCTTCAGGGCAATGCTACAACACCAGCGAACCAGACAGCAAACAGAAGAATGGAAAGGAAGGTAGCCCTCATGTCAGCAGTAGGCTGCAGGGGGAGAGAAGAGTAACAGGCAGAGGCAAAACTGTCCAGAGCAGTGCAAGACAGATGTTTCTTCATAGCCTAGTCCACAAAGGTGAATCTAGGTAGCTTACTGACAACTGGCCAGGGAGGCAAGCTACATAGCCACCATAGAGGTAGGATCTGACCCTCTCTCCTTCCCTACCCTGGAATGTGTAAACAGACAAAACCACCTAAGGAAGAATAGGGCAGGGGTTCTGTCTGAAGAGCAAGGATAGCTTACACTACGGCATAGTGGTGCCTTGCAAGGGCAGGTGTTGGCCTGTAGAGCTAGGGTAGCTTACACTACGGCACAGTGGTGTCTTGTAAGGGCAGAAGATATTCATGGAATGGACGTCCAGGGAGGTACATGAGGAGAGCAACTCACAATTGGTGAGAGAGCTTGTAAGCTGGCAACTTAGTCAGTTGTAGTGGGGGCAGAAACCTAAACACCTTCTGTGAGAGGGGAGGTAAATGGCAAAGGCAGGCCCACAGCTTGCACAGAGAAGAGAGGAATTTAAACAACAGGGTCAGTTTGCCTTCTGCTTGGAAGCTGAATGGTTTATTGTGCAGAGTCAAGTGTTCAAGTGTATACTATAATAATGGATTTTCTAATCTAAGTGAAGTTTAAGAATAAGATTATACTTTAGTATCATATTCAAAGAGTGATCAGTGCTCAAGTGAGAGGAATTTGAAGAGTATAGTGTTCAGGTGCCAATAGCTAGTGTAACCTATAATAACTGATCAAGTTTAACTTTAGTGGGGTGTAAGAACAAGTGGTGTTCACCTAAATGTGAACAATTCCTGCTCATTAAGAAGAATTCACCAAATAGTGAGTTAATGAACATGAAGGGGTATATGGCAATGGCCATTTTGATGCTTGCATCAGGTGGCAGGGCCTTTAAAGCGGCCTTCACTTATGAAGGACCAATTTTTATTAATTCCTCGTATTTCACATATATTAATGACTTGGACTACAGTCCGCTTCTCAACCACATTGAAGCGGCAAACAACCTATGCACCACAGAAGTACAGAGGCTGGATGACATGGCTCAGAAAGTGACAAATAGGACCAATCCAGAGGCTACCACAGCCACACATTTCATCAAAACACCGTTATATGGGAAGGACGCCACTTTATACTGCAAGTTGAGAGGTCAGACATGTCATGTTACACGGCCCAAGACATTGGAAGAGATGAAAGAATTACAGAATGTCTTAAGGAGCAAAGAGATAGCCGCAGTTTGGACAGGATATGGGAAGGAAGATAAAGGATGGCTGGAGCAGGTTGTGAATGCTACAATAAAGGAAACCACCAGAGTATGCGGGGCCAAGTACATGAAGAGTAGGGAGCTCTGTCTTCGGTATATAGACTATAATGTGACATATGCAGAGGCCGTGGGAATATGCCAAGAGGATGGCGCTAGATTGTTTGATGTAATGGACCGAAATGATATGGAGGTAATCTTCCAGGGGACATACAATATGTATGTGGATTATGTTTGGCTTGGAGCGACCTACCCTAAGGGAGGGTATCCGCAAAATCCACTTATGTTCTGCGGAAAACAAATCCACAAGCAGCATAGCCTTCTGTTTGCAGCGCCAGCAATGACAGGAAACTTATTACGGTACTCCGTCAGGTATCACTGCTTGACGGATACGGAACAACGTACGAACAATGGCCAGGATAATGTGAATGGAGCAGTGTGTGTGAAACACCCCAGCTTACAACTAGGTGTGTTAAGGCCAGGCAGAGCACCAGTGACGCAAACAAAAGACCGGAAATTTATGGCCTTCACATCTGAGGGGGAGTTCACCTTACTGGATGGGCAAACGCAGAGACCGGCAGTTTGTGTCTGTGGAAATGACAAGACGAGACACCAGTTATATGAGTCAATGAGAAATAGCACACTGCGAGACATTGAGGCCACAAGAAGGTACATTCAGCTAAGCTGTGAGAGATCACGGAGACAACAAAATAGTATCCCTTACTTGCAAGGGAGTGACGGAGACAAGCAGCGGACAAAGCGAAGGTTCCGATTTAACTTCCCTACCAGAGCTCTCGCTAAGGCCCCTGTAAGATCAGTGTCTACAGGGCTTAAATCCAACATTAAAAAGGGAGCGATAGCAGGAGCTGCCATGTCTGCAGTAGGGGAAGTGGCGGATACAATCAATGAAATACGCCAAAACGAGATGCTTCATCAGCTACAAGCCAAGCAGGAGGAGATGGAGCAAGTCGTACCACTGGTAGTGATGGAACGGTCGTCGCTTTACTCAGGTCCACCAGTCACAAGGAAGGGCTCACAGCAGGGATTCTTCAATGCCAGCACCGAAGAGAAGTCGCAGGGACCAGATGGACTGGGGTTCACATCCACCATGAGCATGTGCTCAACTAATGTGGGTGTTATGAGAACGGATTTTGCCGAGGTAATGAATAACCTGGACAGCGGGCTACACCATTTTCAGGAAGTGCTAGATATGATAGCAACTAACCAACTCCGACCCACAAGTGAGGCAAGACGAATTTTGGAGACCACTGCAGCCAGGTTACCGGAGGGTTATGGCTTCCTGAATAATAAATTTCTATCACTTATCCAGTCATCGACTGTGACGGCCACAATCAATGACACGGCTATTCACATGGTCATCAGTATCCCCGTCATAACGGAAA
Organism: Longipedia americana; assembly: GCA_028571025.1. NCBI lineage: Eukaryota > Metazoa > Arthropoda > Copepoda > Polyarthra > Longipediidae > Longipedia > Longipedia americana. Next base: position 3,081 of record JAOWAT010328171.1, on the reverse strand, counting down.
AGTCGCGGTTTTATCTGTACCGGGCTGTTCCTCTCCCATATGTGCACAAGAGGAAACCGGTCATCCCAGAGTTTGAAGCCCCATTCATCGCGGTAAATGATGACAGCACTAGATACTCCCTAATAACAACAGATGATTTACTGTCCTGCAAGAAAGATATACACTTCATGTGTAAGAATTTACCGGTGCTAAACATGCAACTCAAGAGCTGCATCTCCACCCACTTCATCCAAGATCAGGCAGCAAAGGACACCTGCAAATATAGGACGGTCACAAAGGAAACCATATACCACATTGATCAGGATGGGACGCTCCACTACCACATCCCAGACCCAACTAGTGCTATGATGACATGTAACCGACCGGGTAAGGACAGCACCAAGACATATACCTTGGAGAGTGCGGGTGAAATAGTCCTACCGCCAGGTTGCCACATTACCACAAAGGATTTTATGGCCCACAATAACCAGATCCCAGATACACAGGGACGCAAGGATGACAGTAAAGACATTAGTGTAGTTGACAAGATTGCCACCAAGCTTTCAGAATGGTCAGATGAAGGAGCCTATATGAACTCCCTGGTGCCAAAATTGGCACCCAGCTGGGTGGACAAGCTAGGGAACATACTCATGATCATTGGAGCAACAGGGGGGACAATCTTTGGTATGGTCCTCTTATGTCTAATGTGGTGGTATTGCTGTCGGCCCCTGAAAAAGTTGAAACAAAAGCGCAGACGGCAACCCAAGAGGCCCGGGGTCCAATTTCGACCTGATGAAGAAGTCTTGACCATTGAAGAAGTGGACCAGCGCCCGCTAAAGGACAGCAGCACAGTGGAGGCTGAGGGGAATCCTCCAAAAGGTCAGGAGGCTTTAGGCGACTCGCAGGGTTCCGCGCGGAGAACCTATCCAATAGTGGTCACAGATGGAGGGCCAGACACGATCTTTGTCACGGGTGCTGAATGAACCAGGATTTCAGTACGGACAGAATAACAAGGAGACACCGAAACAATACAAGGAAACAGGACATGACAGATTGAACACTACCTTGACTGACCGTAAGACAATGAATAAATGCAGACAGTCCACAGTTTACAGGTAAAGAGACACAACCTTTTAAAAGACACGGACAAGGAGACAGGACAGGTCAGATTGAACACACTACCTTGACTGACAGTAAGACAATTACTACAGGCAGACAGTCCACAACTTACAGGTAAAGAGACACAACCTTTACTGACACTTAGACAAATAGGACAATACAAGTGGGCACAAGGCCCATGGAAAATTTCTTGGGGAGGGATCAGCAATATGTAATTAAGGGGAGCAAATACAATTCATTTCAGAACCTGAGGGACACCCTATCGGCCACAGCTAGTAACATAGGGGGGCATAGCCCCAACTTCAATGCCTCAGTAGGTAGGAAAGTGTAACACGGCAATTTGACTAATCTAGGAGGCAGTGGCATTTCTTTACTTCTATAAGACTTATTTGTGCAACGCAAAATAGTCCCCGGGTGAAACTTTTCATTCTAACTAGCACTAGCACTTATTTACTCTACAAAACTTCTTTTGAGCCCTGATGTCACAACTTTGATAATTAATTGAACTGAATGTAAGTTATATGATCAAGCCTTGTATGGAATTGCCATCATGACCTTATAGTGTTTAGTGTGTAACGTAATATTACCAAAAAGGGAGCAAGTGCAGATGGAAAAGAGAGACTACCATACTACCAGAGCAGTCATTAGCTTCGCAGTTATCTAAGCAACAGCATGTTCTTCTTTGCCAGGTACCATCATGGCATTAAGCGGATGCGTGGAACTCTCCCCAATGTTGGTGCAGCAGATTGAGTTGCTGCGGCATATCCAGAATGACCTGAGGTCGCCAGAGGTAGACAAGGGGGACATATCTTCCAGGCTAGAAGGGGTGATGGAGGCCCTTGGACGGATTGGCGGGGTGGTGGATGACAAAATCAGAAGACTGTCTAGAGCAGCAGAGCAGGCCAAAGCAGTAGAGAAAGAAGAGGGCAGAAAAAGGAAAGCAGCTGAGGAGGAGCTACATCAGATGAACAAGAGAAAGGATCTGTACAAGGAAAAACATAAGGAGAAGGAGGATGAGGTGGAAACCTTGGAAAAGCGGCTGAAGTATGTGGAGAGACGGGTGGCCATTGTCTCCAAGGATAGAGAAGAGGCCGAGTCAACAGCACGTGTGGAAAAATGGGTCCTGGAAAACAAGTGTCAGACGTTGGAGAGATCTGTGGTGGAAGCAGAGGACGAGAAGGCAGCTATACAGGCAGATTTGGTGGCTGTCCTGGCGAGGCCCAGCGTGACTCTCAAGGCGATCAGGGAGATACCAAAGGAAGCCTTGATCAGCCTCCGAATGAAGGTGGGAGAGCAGGAGACTAAGCACGTGACACTTAGCCATCGAACATGGTCCAACAAAGACCGGAGGCAAGCTCGGACAAGGGCAGTGGTAGTCGTCAAAACGGAGTTTCAAAGGAAGGTGGCGAAACTCAATCTGGGCAGGCCGCTTAGAAAAGAAGACATCATGCTCTCTTTCGAATGCATGAAAACTGGAGAGAAGGTGCAGGCAGGTGAAAGGGGTGTGAACTTCCCACCCAGCTTTTGTGTGGAGGAGGCCTGGAGCAAGGAAACAAAGAAATATACCTACAGAGGGATCCTCTGTATTGATTTCAAACCCATATGGGAAGGGTTAGCAGCACAGGGACAGTAACAGAGGACAACAAGGACTGCTGTTGATTGTTGAGACAAAAGGATAATGTCAGGAGCTCTGCAATACAGTAAAGTGTGGTATCTCAGATAAGGACTAAGTAATAGTGTAATGTGTCTTGTTGGAATATGCTCCCTAAGTGTTCCACATTGTTTAGAGTGCGCCACAGAACCAGACACTCTTATAGACGTTATATAGTGTAATTAGGAGACAATAGCAACATCACTTACTAAAGGAACAGTACCGAACGGACACACGATTTTTGGTAAAACTTCATATATGTGCAAAATTCCAAGGTCATCTTGCAAATTCTCTCCCAGAACATTCTGAGAAATTTCATTATAGCACAAATA
>JAOWAT010328060.1:0-13862 GCA_028571025.1 Longipedia americana | reverse complement strand
TGAGTAGTGGGACTCTACAAGCAACCTTCACCTTAAATCCCATGGAAAGGGGAAAGACTCCCCGGCACGATGTTTCTTCGTAGGTTGGTTTACATCATGCCAAGCTGCGATATTGAAGATCTTTGACCATACCACGCATCTTATGTCATGTTGATTCTATTGAACTCGAGACTCAAGATTTCACGACGAATACGCTCAGAGTTTTTTTCACTGTCGATGAGATTGCTGCTCATAGATCCTTAGAATCTCAGGTTAAGTGCGTTTTTTATTTGATTATCCCTTCTTTCTTTTCCTTTTATTTTTATAATTTGATTTTTCGGAGGTATTTATTTATGGACAACTATCGAGTTTGTTTTTTATTAAATATCACTGAAAAGTTTTATACTCGAGTCACATCACTTTACTATCAAATATTTCTGAATCTAAACAATCAAAGGAAATTATGCTTTCTCAACCTCGCAGTCGAGCTTAACAGCAGATTTACCAACGCCGAGCCCAAGACTAGAAGCTATCGAATCTCCAAACCAAACTGAAGCAATAATTCCACGAAAACTAATTCGCTAGGTGGCAAAACAAAGGAAAAAACATCTAACTTCAAAATCAACTGAAGTATAAAATGTAACAGATGAGACTCCAATCCCACGCCAATCTGCAACATAGACGACAAAAATTAGTCAACCTATTATAAACCTAAACCCAAAGCTATCATTAATAAATCATCTCGATGCAGGAAACACCTCAGCAGATACGGCAAAGAATGGCAGATCGCGTCCAATAACTCAAAACACAAAAATAATAACGCAGAAAGGAATAAGTTAACCATAAACTGTAAAGGCGGTTCGATCAAAACGCCGACTAACTTCGTAAAGTCGATCAAGATATTAAATAACTCAGAGTCTCGCTCGAGAGGAATATACAGCTCGAAGAGAGACAACGCGTCATGCAGGAGCAATACTAAGGTAAACTTTTAAGTCCATAATGCAGATTAAATGCTATATGCGGAACTAAACCGTAGAGATAGAATAAAAAAATAGGAAACGGAAAAAAGGAAACTCCGGTAGCAAAAGTAAAAAGTCGACGAAAGAAATGCCATACTGGCTATTCAAAAAGAACTAAGACAGAAAAAACTCTAATAGGAAAAACGGATGACAGAGTACGAAAAAACTATGCTCAAATAATAGTGGGAAAGACAAACGAACCTCGAAAAACTCAAAGAACAATAGCAGCTCCAGAAACTTAGATCCGTAAATCACGATCTAATTTTGTAAAACTAACGGCAAAAACATTTAAAATAACAGCAAATCTTGCAATAAAAACAGAACGATCGCGAAATGATCGAAAGGATCGTTCAGAAGTAACGCTAACTGGCATAGTACGAAAAACTTCAAAAAGAACACGAAAGATAGTAGGCCAAAAAACTACTCAAGGGTCTCAGCAGTAAAAAGGAAGAAATGCTGGCCTACGAAAAAGAACTCGATAGACTGATCTAAGCAGAAAGATTAAAAAAGGAGAAAAAAGAAAAATAACTGTGGGAAAAGCGCTAAAAAGCACGAGTCAATCTGCTATACGACGTTTACAACGATCGTGAAAAAAAAGTCAACGATCATCGGAAGGAAAAGTAGCAGTAAAGGAAGGAAAGGTAACAAGATCGCGCTTAAGTCCAAAGAAGACTGTAGGAATACGAAAAAGAACAATAGCGGAAGCGGGAATAAGATTTTATCAGAAGCAAAAGGGAGCAGTAGAAACTACTGCAGGAGATCGCAATGAAATAATAAAAAAGAAGACTTTTGCTTATGGAGTTACAGAGAGAGGAGCAAGAGATCGAGGCTGGGAGGAAATAGTACGACAGGAAGATTTAGGAAAGGAGAGCCAGGGGAAGAGAACAGCTGGAGGAGTTCAAGAAAACGAATAAGATATTTTGAAAGGAAAAGGAGGGATAAATGATGAGGAGAAATTATTAATGGGCTAAATATATATAATATATACAGGGGTAAGTCCTTTCGGACTATTAATGGGATAAATATTTTTTGATATGGAACGAAACAAAATATTTTGTCAAAAAAAGATCACATCCCTTTCTTCTCCAGCTGTTTCAACAATACTCTAGCCTAATCCTGCTTTCTCTTCCTGTTTTAGATTGCTGCCTTCTTATTAAGTTCTTCCAACTGGGTGACAACGTATCGATTTACAGTGCGATGTCGGCAAACCGATAGCATTAGAATTATCATATAGACGAAAAAGGAGTAGAAAATCATACCCGTCACCGACATAAAGTTCGGCAGGAATGAAACTACGCTTTGATAAAGAGTTTGTTGTTAAACTTACTGCATTTATCTTTTGTCTGAGTATATGCAAATAAAATTTTACGTACAGATGGCCTATAGATGCCTACAGATTAAGGAAGTTGAATGACCAATTAAACAATCCTAAAATAACGTTCAGTACGTAAATTCACTTCTTATAATTAATCAAAAAAAGTCCCAGTTCCTTGATCGGGTCCTCCGGTCTCTCCTTGGCAACCATCAACAACCCTTCCTGCAAGACAGCATTTAGTCCAGCCATATAATCATGAATTCCCTGCCGACCCGCGTACCGACTTTTCAATTCCGAATTAGCCTTCCGGATTTTCTCCGCAGTTTAGCCAGAAATGCTCAATTTTTTATCTTTACTTACAATATCAGACTCCTCTTTGTGATTCTAATTCTAATTTTAATTCCCCTCAACCTTTGCTAAACTCTGATTGATATCCTCCTGAATATCAAGATCACTGTCGAAAAACTCCAAATAAATTTTCCCGATCTCTCTCTCTTTCTCATCTGTCAACATCAAATCGTATTTTTTATTCCCTATCCGGTTTACCTATATCTCTGCCATCCCCAACTCCTCCTAAATTTCATCCTTAATGCACAGCTTCGCGCGGACTACATCAAACTCCGAGCCACTCACCAACGTAAATGCCTGATTCCACTGCAGCTATTTTTTCTAAGCATAAATTGGTGTTGTCTAAAACTCCTGATCGTCTAAAATGAGTTTCACAAACCCTCCTTTCCTGACCTACTACTTCATCACTGCTTCAACAGCATACGCCTTAATCGTCCTTTTGCGAACTATATTCTTGTCATTTATGAGTTTCTACTCAACGTGCAGTTTGTTATCCTTCGTTGCCTCATAAAGGCCGACTTTCAACGTCCCTGACTTTTTACCCCATAATACCACATCATAGTCGATTTAAGATTCGAGATTCTTCGCAATATCAATCGTTGTCAATCCCAAATAATTATGATCTTTCTCGCCCTTCTACCATGACTATAAATAAAGTTCCTAAACTTCTGATTCGCTTGATTTAAACTACTATTTCCACAGTGGAGTTTGGCCCTGGTCTTCAGCCACCTTCGTCTGGTAATTGTTATCTCCGTGTTTTATCACAATGAACGGGTCCATTTTACCGTTACGATCTGTGTTGTTAGTGTAGCTTGCTTGGATCACTTATATCCTTAATGGTGGTTTTTTGACTTTCTTCTCGATTTTTCGCAATGAACACTACAATACTCCAATTTTGTCCTTTTTGGAACCAATCAGCTACACTTTCTAATCGGACTGATCATTTTTCTTAGGGTCAAACTTGAGCTTCCCGCTACCAACAATTTTCTCTGAAAAATAGCATTAGATCAAAATTTAGGGCTCGTTTCCTTTTTCAATGATTAGTTAGAAGTTATAAAGCTGATTCTAAATCGGTATAAAGTAAGGATTCACAGTTTTTTCAGATTTACCAATCTTGACCTTAAAGGTTGGCGTATCCAACAACTTCGATTTTTTAAGACACAAAACATAGTTTTACTTCGGCATTTTAACTTAGAACAGTCAGACAAAATATTTATTTATAACTCAATATGCATTCATAAAAAATACACTTCTCCCCACTAAAACTCAACTAAAGCCTAAAATAAGTACAGTAATACGCCTACTAACTGTAAGTTTAAAACGCACAACTCAAAAAACACATCTTTAACCTCCAATCCAAACTCTAAGCATACCAGAAACAACCGTAACCACGACATTAGTCATGGCCATCATAATAGCATATCGTGCTTTCTTCCCTCATAAACCCACAAAAAATCAAAAACCATTAAAAAAACCCCCATCAAAAACAGTAGTAACAAAGCTACCACGACGAACTCGAAAAACTCAAACTGCACATCGAACACTGCGAAAATTAAATCGGGAAAAGATAGGAAAGATAACTGGCACTCATTGAGATCACTTAGAGCATGGAAAACTCTAAAGAAGAAGTCGAAAAGTAGAGGGATGTCTACATTGCCGAGATAAATAATCTCAGAAATTAACTCAAATAGACCAATAATAAAATATACATGTTTGCCTACCAACGGGCCAATAACCCCTATCAAAACCTTGCAGTCAATGGATCTCCATCCAATTAAGGAGTCTCTCCGCCCAATTCCCACAAATTTCCCCCGAAAGCTCAGAGCAGATCTTCCGAAAACCATAAATGCAGAAATTGTTAAGGATTGTAAAGAAATCTCTCCGAAACTTAACAAAGACTACAAGAAAGCTAGGAAGCTAGATTCTCACTCTAAAAAGACTTGGTCTGCATTTTGAACCATCTTTCGAGCAATCCTACCGACTGAATAACTCAATAAAATCGAAGCAAAAAAAAAAGCGAAGCAATAGACAATAAGAAGATCAGAGTCACAGTTGCTGACTGATTCATTGTTTAAACTGATTCTATTTTTGCTTATGTTTCTGCTTTAACTGCTATTCTAAGATTTCAGTTGATCTCTGAACCTCCAGTTTAACTTTCTAAGCCACCTCTCTCTAAAATTTTTCCCGAATTCTCTTCTCCCTCAACCACCTCACTGGGCCATAATGCTAAACCTGCCTGCTTTATGCCCTGTCTTCAGCCACATATTCCGAACTCTCTTAGAACTGCCCATTTTTATTGTCATTCCCATTTTTTGCAGTTTCCTACTCTTCTAGTCTATTCCTGTTCTTAGACACCCCCATTATATACCCGGAATCCTGCTTAGACATGGCAAGTTAATTACCCCCGAACCTTCCAGAAGAAGAATCTCGATGATCTCTCACCCCACTCTCTTGAATCTCTTCGACTCGTCTCCTTAACTCCTCGACATGCCTCTCCCTAACCTACTCCTCAATCCCCTCCTCCCCAATTATCTTACCGTCGAGAACCTTTAATACCCTATGACAATAATACTTCAAATTCACGTCATGTGTCACCATCACCAATGTTATCCTCTCCTCCATATTCAGTTTTAGCAAAATCTGCATCACTATCTGTGAATTCCGAGAATCCAAATCTCCAGTTGGCTAATCCAACAACAACATTCGCGGTTTGTTAGCAAGGGCCCTCGCTATTGTCACCCTTTGCTGCTAACCACCTGACAACTGGGTAGGATAATGTTTCAAACGGTGCTACATGCCAACTGATGCTAGTAGATTCTACGCTCTCTGTGATATCTGCGATGATGACAAATCCCCTTTGAGTATCATCGGCAACTCTACATTCTGCTTCGCGGTCAACGAACCTATCAAATTGAAGGTCTGAAAGACAAACCCTAAATAGTTGAGTCTCAACCCCGATAGTACATCATCTTTGGTCGAAGATTTGATCCTTTCCCCATACAACTAATAGTTCCCCTGAATACAAAATATGCGAATACTTTCGTCTGTTTGTCTATGGTCCCCAGAATGTTTAGCAAGGAAGTTTTTCCGCCTCCGGAATTGCCCAAAATTATCACAAACTACCCCTGTTTGATGTCCAAAGAGACTCCTCGCAACGCAGCGACACCCTCCAGTCCGAATAGATATGTTTTATGGATGTTTTATGCTTTTACTATGGACTACAGATCTAGTCCCTGCGATTTCTTACCTTTGTCGTTATTACTGAGGCTGCTACGATCGAAGTTGTCGTTGTTATTGGCTGAGACTTCGGTCTAGTTCCTCTCAATCACTCCCTAAATCCTCTACGCTCTCTAAGAGTGCTACTACACGTTCATTATATTTTAAGATTAAGCCATTATGAAATTACCCAAGTTTATTTTTTTTAAATTTCCCATTCCTCAGAAAATTCAACTAAACGCATCCATCAAAGGCCATATCGTGAATATTCTCGAGAGTTACAATTATCTATTTCATATCATCTGTTTCATGGGATATTTCAACTTCACAACGTCATGTCTCTCTTTCGAAATTGCTTCTCTTTTTATCTGATTTCCATTTGTCTTTTCATTGAGAAACTGCATACGTAATCATTAATGTTCAGAACAATTTTACTCATTGAGAAACTCGATAATGTAATTGCAGTAATTTCATCTCAGTCATGCTAAATAAAATAATCTCTTCCATATTAAAAGGACGTCCAAAAAAAAAAACCAGCTAAACATCCAATTAATTTCAGCGCAATGTCCACACCCCACATATCCTGGTCTTAATGGTCCCACTGCCGCTCGCAGTCCAACTGTCTCTGCTATGCAAGGCCAATTCCCTAATCTATAAATCCCTGCGCATGCGTCCCTCAAAATAGCAATCAATGCTACTTAACATCCTAGCAGCTCTCATTCCTCGAAACGCAAAATCAAATCAATATTCTCATTTATGTCCTCATTGCCATTGTCTCCCTCGCATGCATCATAACAATAACGCTCATCGTCTGCTTGATCAAAAAAGCGAGATAAGTGTCAGCCCAAGCAGAAACCGAATAGAAATAAGATGAAAGTCAGCCCTCTATCGTCCTCGAGAACAGACCCCGTAAAGGACAGCTGGAACTGAAGAAAGCCATCTCTTAAACCACCCTTAAACAACACCCCAGCGGGAAAAAACTGCCCAGTCAGACTGATGGAACCATTCACGAGCAATAGGATGAAGGCCAAGTTGATCATTCCGCATACTCTATGAAAAAAATCGTGTAAGATGTGTGAAGATAATTATAGGGCAAAAGGACGACAGAAGAATCAGGAAAAAGCTTTCTGATCCTATTTTTGCAACCGATAAAAAGAACAATGAACAACTATGATTTGTATACTTTTCAATTTTAGAAATGAACCAGATATCATTAATCTCACACATTCTAAATTCATACACTCCAAATTCATTCATTCTAATTGATACATAGGTCAATCAGCTATCAAACGATCGTAATCATGTAATAACATCGGGCTCCTTCTTCCCAGTCAGCTCTCCAATCCGACTAACCTTCAGCCCGAACTCGATCATCTCCTTCAACATCGCAAACTGATCTCCAACCACATCCTTCCCCTCATACTTCTCAAAATATATCCGGATCGTCATCCCTACCGACCCTGTACCACTCTGCCGGAACACCACCCGACTCCCGTCAACATAATTAAACCGAATCCCCTGATTCTTGCTATGACTGCCATCCACCGGATCCACATACTCAAACACATCTGCCTTGATATCTCCATCCTTCTAAACATAATTCGAACCAGTACGTAGTTGGCAATCTCAGCCATCAACACATCCCACACCTTCTGACCGTCCTCTGCCTTGCAGTTCTAAAAATCGTAGCGACAGTAGTAGTTTCGTCCATATCCACTCCAGAATTCCCTGACAACATCCCCAACACCTATCAGCTTTCCGACTTCGACGTCCTTATTGATACTCGCCAACATATTCAGCCACGCTAGTATCGTCCATAATCCGTCCTTCTATCTCACGTGGTTCGATCCCGTTCCGAAAGATTACTATCCGCATATTGATATCATATCGTTCTACATCAGGTTACCAAAGAATTTCCAACCTGTTGGTGTCTAGTATATCGGAATGTTCAGTTTTGCTGCCACCTTGTCCACTGCACCCGATGTCGGCATACTTCGGGCTACTCCATTCAGTTTTCTTTTCAGGAAATGTTTATGGTTTGCTGTAAGAACCGCTAAAGAGTCAGATGGTGTCACAAAAAAGCAGTTTCCGATGATCATGTTGCGGTCTGCATCCCCATCACACGCAGCTCCCAAACTGAACTAGGATTCCTTCTTTTCACCAACTCCCATTAACTCAACCAACTAGTGCGCACATTTCAAATTGGGATCTGGATGTCCTTTATTAAAATCATCCTTGGGAACACAATTCAACAGTCGTATATTCTAACTCTTGATCTCAGAGTTGAACAGTGTCTGAGCATAGGGACCCGCAACCCCATACATCCCATCAAATACAAATTTAAAATCCCCCCTCGAAAACAATTTCCGAATCAACTAAAAATCAAACTGCTCTTTCATGTAATCTATGTAGAACTGCACATTCTCAACTACTTTAACTAAAAAAGTGTTCTTATCCCCAGGTCTTGCCACGTTATTAAAGTGATGCTCACCAATCTGATTTATATCAACTGGAGAGCTCTCATACTCTCCCTTCAGAAACTTGAAGTCGGAAATGTGATAATATTATATTCTCTTTGTCTCTTCGAATACAGAGTTCGTGAACTATTACTGTGCAGGTCCCCCGTTTCGAGAATTGAACTTCACACCAAAGTCTTACTAAGGTCCTCCGGGATTATGACTGGCTGTCAACAAAATGCCGCCTAAACAGTTACCATGCTGTTTGTTCAAACTTCTTATATATGCAGAGCACGCGGGTGTAGACATCAACCCATCCTTGGCGATGTGAACTTAATCGACACCATTCGCACATGCAATCCTACAAACGGTGGAAATAGCGTCCTTGGAAAAGTACCTTCCATCGCCGCCAACCAGCAAAGTGCATTTTGCTAAATCATATAAAAAATACGTGAGAGTGCATCCTTCCGAAGGGCATTGAAGTAGGCTTGGATGAAATTTTCGATGTAATTGGCAGTCTGAAACACTTTGACTTTCTTACGGAGACCCGATGTCCCAGGTTTCTGTCCTTCATGAGGTTTTGTCTCGACCCTATTGATTTTGACCGGAGTATTTATCATTGCTCGTCTTACACCCACAGCACCTGTTTTTAAACTTAAAAATCCTATAATTTTAAATAGATTCTCATATGAGCGTGTTTACACAAACAACTACTCATCTTTCCCCTAATAAAAAGACAAAAATAGAACTAGCAGACAAGAAACTCACACTGCCCTTTCTGAAAGACTAGTACTGAAAAGTGATTAGTTCCTTGATATTAAATTATTGGCATCGATTAAAATCACAAGAATTAGTGTTTCTTCCATTATAATACTTCTTCGATCACCAAAACACCTAATTCCCTCCCAACAGGAACCCAACGATGCAAAACTCGGTCTAACTATAATGGCACGACATGACCTCCATGTACACTCACAAGTCCTCTAAACAACCCCATCCCAACATGCGCTGGGGCCATTCTGGATGCACTCTCAAAGACCCTTACATCTTTCTCTTCGGAGGCTACTCCGACTCCAAGTACTTCAATGACACCTGGATCTACAACTGGAGCACCTCCGAATGGATCAATCTCAACACTGACTCTCCCGGTGTATCCAACAACACCCCTAGTCCCAGGAGCAACTCCACCATTGTCTACGATACCCTTAAACAGAGAGTCGTTCTATTCGGAGGCGGATCCGCTTCCAATGTCCGACACAGCGATGTCTGGGTCATGGAAATGAAGTAATTTTACGATGCATAAAAACTCTAAGCCTAAATATAGAGAGAAAAACCCAATAAACTCAAGGCCAACCGACATTGTTGCAAACCCAAGTGGAAACTTTTCTACAGTGATAGTGAAGACAATCATAACAACCATGGTAGTGTTTCTGATACCCTCTGGCCAAGAACATACCATGCTGGCGTCCTCCTGAACCATTTTCTTTTCGTCCACGGTGGGTAGGGGTACGGGAGTGACCTCTAAGACCTGTGGTGTTTCAATCTGAAGACAAAAAGATGGAAGTAACTAAAAACTGTGAACACACCCCGTGGACGACGATTCCACTCAGGTATTACCATTGGTAACAGTCTCTATATTGTCGGTGGTTGCCACGACGGGTATAACTGCCTCAACGATATCCATCGAATCGATCTCACTCAGTTTATCAAAAAATAAAAATAGTTGTAACTACTCGTCAACATTGATAATCACAATGGAACCACAGAGTAATCTAATAATAACAAATACACCTGGCAGTGTGTCAACATCCTCAACAAAAACGTATTTGTCGCCAGATGGGGACATATGGCATGCGCCGTCGGAAGCAATATCTATATTTACGGTGGACGGTCACACAGCGATCACAAGGACGTACTGCTGTTGTAGACTAATGCCGACATCTTTGTAGGAAACACTTAGTCACGGTCGGTATCATTGAAAAGCCTGAAATCAGTAAATGCCTCGGCATCGTTCAGCACGATGCATTTACATCCAAACAGCATAATCGGCAGTAACAGCGAAGACTAAAGTCAAATACCAGCATACACTGAACCAATGAGAATCTCCACTGTCTCCAATAAAAAAACTCCAGTAGGTCGACGCAGAGCCTGTATGTGGGTTGTCGGGTCCTGCATTGTTCTACACGGTGGATTCAATGGTAATTACTTCGAAGACATGCATTTTATGAACGTACACTAAACTATCCCTTTAAAGTTCTCCAGAATGTAACTGAATTAATAATTGTTTGCCCATAATTCCAAACAAGAAAACAGCTCTGACCCCCTATAGTCCGACAAACAGTATATTTGTGGAAGCCCAACCCTTCGTAGATAAAGCAATGAGCAAGAACATCAGAACAAGAAAAAATCAGCAAAAGATGTTAAGATCTGCAATTCGGCAAAGTAGTACCCTTTCGACATACATATCTACACCTCGGACCAGAAAGTTCTCCACCTGAGGACGAAGGACATCAGACACGCGTTCCACAGGTAGGATAAAATGGTTCAGTTTACCGCAGCACTGGCAGAGTATACTTATGAGTAAGCCTGCGAATATGCTAAAATACTGCATACCGGTGTATTTAACTAGGAAAAGCACTCACCTTTATCATATTCGTCTTCATCTTCTGCCCTTGCAATGAACAGAGTCAACAAAGACGTGCTGAACAAATACGAAATCATATTCAATGGGTGCGTGCTGTCTGCGTGCCAAAGAAGGTTTCTCTATACCGGAATCCAGGAGGAAATCGTACTGATCAACAGTCATCCTCTGAAGGCGTTGAAAGTTTCCAGAACCGAGATCTAGAGAATTTTTGAAAAAACACAAACCGACAGATTCAACGACATTACTCTATACTGTCCTGACATCCTCGAAGAAAGAATTTCCACCTTTTATAAAATCGAAAAATCTCAAACTTCTGTCTAAAAATTGGCAAGACCATTCAAAGCAAACTCTCACACGCTGTCCATCCGCTCCGAATACTTCAAAACCCTTCTCCAGGCATCGGGCCACTTCCAAACCGAATCCATCACCCTCTCAAACTTCCCGTAGCCCTAACAGGAAAAACCCGGCAAGTCTCACGAGTAGATCCTTCTCTACTACAAACTGCTAATAATTTATCTGTACCACGGCCACATGGCCCTACCCAATAACATTTCCTTGGAGCAACTGCTCAGCTGCCACTAAATAGCAGAATTATATCTAATATAAGGGGCACGGAGAATCTTGCTCGAAGAAATCATGAATCATATCAAAAATTCTAAGGAATAGGAGCGTTCCCTAATTGCCTTTAAACATGATTTGAACTATTTTGATACCGAAGACTACTCCAATCTCACCAAAAATAGCACTGAAAACTCCAACCATCGCAATAAAGGGTACCTCCCTGGCTACATGGAAACTATTGTGTAATTCTGTTTGAAAGGAGCCGACTGGGATAATATGTCGAAAATACTCGAAATGACCGTTGGGAAAATTGTCATCGACGCTGCAAAAAATAATACCCGAACCTTCGAAACAAAGGATATTGAGAAATAAGAAAAAGAGTCAAGAGGACTCTTTTCTTTGGCCAATATAACTTCGGTGTTGTGTATGGGTAAGAAGCCCAGTGAAAGCACAAATGGCTCAAAAAAGTCTGAAAGCAACAGAAAGCCTCAAAAAACCCCAAATTCCCTGAAAAACATCCAGAATAATCTCTTAAGAAGAGCTTCTTAAAATAAAGAAAAAACCCAATGTCTGAATCTAAAACACTCCCCAAGCCTCACCCAATTGAACAGCAGCAAGTTTTTCAACCCTTACGAGTTGCAAAGGAAATAGCCATCATAATCAGATGTCTATTTCGAGGGCTAGTTAGTAAGTGTCATGGATATGCTGGATATTTTGCAGAAAAAATATGATAAAAAAACCTCGTACAGTGGGATGATAACAGAAAAAATGAGCAAAAAAGAAAACTAAAACAATGTAGTTACTGGTAGCTCCTTAAGTAGCATCAGAAATAGGTAAGAGGGATCCTTGGGATAAATTGTCAACTCCGTTAAAGATATGTATAAACTCGAAGTCGCATTCTGGAGGGCGATTCATTGAAAAGATAAATAGTTGATCACTGAATATGTATTTGAAAAAAATAACTCCCGAATATCTAAAATACAAATGCGCAAGGCCAGGCACAAAAACACTCGCTTCCCATCAGAACATTACAATTTCTTTTTCGATATTTCGGTTCACGACAACATGTGGAAGAATAGAACACTCCTTAACGTGTATTTAACTGTTCACGGTTATTTATTCTCCAAATATCGAAAGACCAGAAATCCGAACCCATTTTCCCACTGTGCACTTCCAAGACATGATTGTGTTTTAAATGTAAGAATGGTCCCCAATCCTACTGCCAGCAAGGATTGCGCAGTTCTTCAAGCGACAGCCCTAACCAACTGTTACATCAGCCCCGATCACGACATTAGGGCCAATTTAACAGTTAACTGGTATCTTCACCGAAGGGTCAATAAGAAAATACCCCTGCAGCTTGCATGAAGGTTAATTTCCGCCTTCCTAGTTTTCATTATTTACCTTTTGCTCGTTTTTCCACCTTTGTATCCTATAATACTCAAGAAATGCCCTCTGCCCATCGATGTAATCCTGCGGTTTCCCAATATCAAACCAGAAGTGATTTTGCAGTTTCAAAGCAAACAACTCTTTCTTTTCAGCCATTTGAGGGAAAATTTCTCGTTCAATCATACACTTCTTATTTTTTGGTATTCTCTCGATGATCTGAGGATCGAGAATGTACATTCCAGCGTTGACGAGGTTGCTGATGTACTCATTGGGTTTTTCTACAAACTTTTAGATTATGTCGTTGTGACTGGAATTTGTTACCACAACTCCAAAACGAGAAGGATCATCAACCTGAGCAAGGATGATAGTACCCAGGGCATTGTGTTTTTCTCTGTTGACTTTGTGCAGTTTTACCAATTGCTACAAAGGATATTCGCAAATTATGTCGCTATTGAAAACAAAGAAGGGTTGGTTCGATAATTTCAGCCTTTATTATACGAGTCTTATAGGCCCTGCGGTGCCACAAGATTATGGCTATTTCGAGTACGTAATTTTAATTTTGTACTTTTCCGAGAGCAGTTTCAAACTTTGTTCTATTTGCTATCCTTGGTAGTTAATCGCGAGAATCACTTCCTAGACTCCGACCCCAGCAAGTGCCTGCCAATAAGTTAAAGAATACTTGGATTTGATGCTCAGCCATTGGAAGGTTGACGAAGGGGAATATTGACTTAGGGTGGTAGACAGTAAGAGGACGTAAACGGGTTCCATACCCACCTACAAGGAGCAGTGCTTTCATTATAACTCTTTCGGATTCAGACGTGTGATTATTATAAATGTGCTCTTTACGGGGGAATCCAAATATAAAATCATTGTGAAGCAAAACGCAGAAAACGTTAATTAATAGTTAACTTCTCTGAAAGTAAAAAAAATAAATATCC
>JAOWAT010327949.1:0-13868 GCA_028571025.1 Longipedia americana | reverse complement strand
TGACAAAGTTATTAAACTTTTTTAAACTTTGGAGGAGAAGAAGGAGAAGGAGAAGGAGGAGGAGGAAAAAATTGTCGATCTCTGACGAGGCTTCGCCTCGTAAAAATTCTTTGAGATTATTACGTAAGAAATTTTCTATGGTAAATGAAAATGAGAGCTTTAAACATTATATTCATTGCTTTTACATATGTGAGTGCAATCGGCATTATGAGGATTGTAAATTCTAAAAGCGCCAATTTTAGTACAACTGGAAAATCTCAAGATTCTAAAACCTTCATCACATTTTGACAAAATTGCCTTGAATTTTGAGAAAAAATTTTTTAAGCTGGTTAATCTTAAAGTTTACAATCCTCATTTTGCAGATTTTACTCACATATTCCATATTTAGAAAGACTGGTAGTTGCCTAACAAATTTATTTTTGCTTTGACAGAGGAAAAATGAAGCTTCACACAAATTATATGACTCAACTTTGTTGACAATTTTTATTGGCAATTTTCATTGGCTATTTGAAGAACTTTTACTTGGTTAAACTTTAAACAACCAACATTATTCTTAAAAGTTGAAATATTTCATATTGCATACAAAAGACAATTTCTCTGTTACTGAATAAACTTGGTTTTCTTGAACAGTCTTGATAAGTACCTAAATTTTTTAAAATTTGACTGTCAATACAAAATACATCATTTAATTTTCAGTAAAGCCATCATCAGCTGCACCACCGACAACATCTTCTCCAACAACACCAACAACTACCACCACTCCAACCACAATTGCCCCAACTCACTATAATTGTGATTTTGAAAAGGGGAATGCCTGTGATTGGAAAAAGAGTAAATGGAATATTGACAGGGCAAATCATTCCACCCGCACACCAAATGTGGATCATTCCACTCATACAGAGTATGGATATTTGGCTGCACTTTACTCAAATGGAAACTTCACAAATGCAGAATTGACCAGCCCAAGTATATCACCTGGTAGCAACAATGTTTGTGTACAATATTGGTATTTCTACCTTGGAGATAATCTTGATAAACTCTCCTTGTCCGTCAGAGTAAATTCTGAAGATACTGAAATCTGGAGTAGAAAGGGGCAAAGCAGCAATGTTTGGAAATACCACTATAAACAAGTACCTCATGATGTAGCACCAAATTTCAATCTTGTCTTCAAGGGACAAATGTTGAACAACTCAAATGGTGCCATGGCACTAGATGATCTTCAAGTTGACATGGAAAATTGTAATACAAATTATGATAATAACTATTGTGGCTTTGATGGAACCCTTTGCAACTTCAAAAATGCAGATGGAGCAAAATTAGACTGGGTTGTTCATACATCTTATGATGGTCAAGATGAAAAATTGCCTCAAGGCAGAGATTCATTTATTTATGTTGAGCAAAAAGATCATTTGAAACAAGATGACTATGCCAAATTGCTCTCTGCATCACTCTCTGAGATTGGACAACATTGTATTGAATTTTACTATCATATGCAGGGATCATTGGGTAGACTCAATATCACAATTGTAGAAACTGTAGATGAATTATCTTCAGAAGATGTTATCACTTTCATCCAAGGAGACTATGGGTCAGACTGGAGGAGAGCTTTGGTAAATTTTCAGTCTGAATCAGGATCCTACAAGATCAATACATATGCTTACATGAATGAAGAATACTATAATGCGAGGTCTGTACTTGCACTTGATCATTTGTCAATAACAGATGGGTTTTGTCCTCACTTTGGAGACTGTAGCTTTGACACCGACTTTTGTAGCTGGGTTAATAGTGCTGAAGATGATATCCATTGGCAATTTGGTTTCGGGAATTCAGATTCTGACTGGTTAGGTCCAGACCATGATCACACTTCAGGTACTGGTGATGGTGGATATGCTTTCATTGATTTATCAAAAGTGGATGCTAATAAGACAGCAATTCTGACAAATGGACCTTTGAATAGTGCAGGCAACTCAAAACAATGTATCACTTTCTGGTATCATATGTATGGTAAGAATCTTGGACAACTGGAAGTCTCAATACATAACAAACAGGATAAAGATGACTGGGCTTTGTGGAGGTACAGTGTAAATGGTTCGACCGACTGGAACAAGGGAATGGCTCCTTTTCTGGCAGACTATACACATGAACTTAAGTTCAAATTTGTCACAGGAACTGCTGAAGAAGGTGATGTTGCATTAGATGACATTTCCATTTTAAAGAGTGATTGTGAAGTAGTACCTCCAGAAGCAGCAGTCAATCATACTTCAACAACAGCAGCACCAACCACAACTGCTGGAACACCAAGCACTCCAACGCCAGAACCGGAAAATTTGTATAATTGTGATTTTGAACAGGGAGACTATTGTCATTGGGAGCAGAATAAAGATGACAAACAGGACTGGATACTACAAACAGATAACAAAACCAAAGTGGGTGGAACATATGCTGTGGCTGACCTTTCAAAATGGAATAAAAATTGGGATAATGCAATTTTAACATCATACCCTGTCAGTGCTTCTAACACTGGATATTGCCTCAGATTTTACTTCAGCATGAACAACGGTATTCCAGGTGAATTGAATGTGAGATTGAAAGATGAAAAGAATGCAACAACTTTAGTTTACAAGAGAACAACAAATCTTGGCAATTGGACAGAACTGAAGTTGACAGTTCATCACCCATTAAATTTTAATATTCTTATTGAAGCTTTTAAGAGGGATGATGCATCAGCTGTCATTAATTTGGATGATATCTCATTATCTATGGATGGACCATGCAAAGAAGTTAAAAGAGACTGTGATTTTGAAAATGGTTTCTGCTCTTATTACCAAGTAACTTATGACCATCTAAATTGGGAGAGAGAGAAAGGATCAAGCAATATTACAAATACTCCTCCAACAGATCATACAACTGGCAGTGAAGAAGGGCATTACATTTACATTAACAATAACAACAATAGTGATCATCAGGGCAAAAAAGCAACTTTGATTTCCAAGTATTTTGAAAGTTCAGGCGATACTTGTGTTAGATTCTGGTACAACATGAAAGGTGAAAATGTTGGCTTGTTAAAATTTTTTACCAGAGAAAGCCCAGTGAATGAAGTTAAAACTTGGTCTCATGAGGGTCCATCATATGACTGGGCAATATCTGAATTTCCCAACTCCTTTAATCCATTGTTTGCAGTAAAGATCGAAGGCACATTTGGTGAAGGCAAAAATTCTTGGATGGCTGTAGATGATATAAGTGTCTTGGATCAAAATTGTGATCCTCCAGGGCAATGTGATTTTAATAAACAGCTGTGCACTTGGGTGAATGAAAATCAGCATGATGAAGATGAATTGGACTGGGTGACAAGTAGTGACTACATTTTTGTTAATACTATCAAGGGAAATAAAGGAGACAGAGCAAACCTGTACAGCATGGAATTTTCACCCACTCCTAAGAGATGTGTGCACTTTAAGTATAAATTGCCTGGTGTAAATCAAGGTGAAATAAGTTTTCATTTTGAAGGCCAGAAGGATGCAAATGTTGTTTGGAGATTGTCAGGAGATCAAGGCACAAA
Organism: Longipedia americana; assembly: GCA_028571025.1. Classification (NCBI taxonomy): domain Eukaryota; kingdom Metazoa; phylum Arthropoda; class Copepoda; order Polyarthra; family Longipediidae; genus Longipedia; species Longipedia americana. The sequence continues at coordinate 10,309 of JAOWAT010327949.1, read as the reverse complement.
TTTTACTGATGGCCAGTTTCCTATCCATAGTCCTGATGAATATTACTACTTGATGCTTCAAGGGACAGTTGGTGGAAATCATGAAAATCACATCCAACTCAAACAATTATCTTTCACTGAAAATGATTGCGAAATCCTACCTCCAGAAGCAAATACAACAATCACAACAACTACACAACCAACAACTACAACCAAGCCCCAATCTACCACTACTTTGGACTACAGCCATAAAGGGGATTGTACGTTTGAAGAAGGTTTTTGTGAATGGATTTTGAATGTCCCAGAATCTACTACCAATTGGACATGGCAATTAGCATCAGAGGATAGCCCTGGGCCTTCATATGATCACACATTGGGCAATGGCAAGGGTCATTATATACAAGCATTAAGAGATGGATCAAATCAAACTCAAAGATTTCTCATCTCCAGTCCTTCAATGTCAGGGAAAATGTGCCTAACTTTGTGGTATCACATGTCTGGGTCTCATGTTGAGTCATTAGACATTTACTTAAAGGAAAATGACAAACCATATAAACTGCTTCTTGAACGAAGAGGTTCCCAAGGACCTAGGTGGGAACAAGTTAGATTTCCAATCCCAGCAGGAGCACAAACATACAGTATAGCAATTGAAGCTACCGAAGACCAACAATTTAAAGGTGATGTTGCTATTGATGATATCAGATTTGAGGATGGAGCATGTGATGATACTACTTCACCTTATGAATTATGCACATTTGAGGAATATACTCATTGCAATTATGAGGTGCCTAGTTCAGACTTTGGCTGGAATGCAAGAAATAGTATGGGAGGTAGCTTTGATATTGACCATACTTTACAAACTTTATATGGTGTATACATGGAAGCAGATATTGCTGACTCACAAGAGTACGGCAATGTGGCAAGGTTGATGTCTCCTGAATATCCAGCTCCATCTGCTGATAGTGCACACTGCCTTCATTTCTACTATAGGTTTCATGCCAACACTGATTCTGGAGGAACACTGTTGACAGCTAAATTGATCCAAGATGGTGCTGAGGATCATGTGATTTTCTCAAAATATGCATGGTCTAATACTTCTTGGCTGGTAGGAGAAGGACAAATTCAGCCAAGCATTCCAGAAGCAGCTTATCATGTGGAGTTTGAGGTATCTGCCGGTTCAAAGAAGGATGTTAAAGTAGCAATTGATGATGTTGTAATTCAAGAAAATGAGTGTGATCTGAGACATTGTACTTTTGAACTGGATACTTGCCAATGGTACAATAATCATGATGATGATGTAGATTGGTTGCAGCATAATGCCTTGAATGGAGATGAAGGATTTGGACCACCAATTGATCATACAACTGGAACTGAAAATGGTTATTACATGCTCATTACAGATGATGCAGTATTGCATGATGGTTTTACATACGCAAGATTCTTTAGTTCAACACAACCTCCAACAGTTGAATCTGATTGCCTTATTTTTTGGTATTACATGTTTGGTGATAATCCAGGAAGATTGTCTGTAAAAACAAATGACCAGGCTAGTGAAGTCACATTATGGGAATTAAATGGAGCACAAGGAGAACAATGGCTTCAAGGATTCGTTCCACTCAATGATTCAACTGGCAATGCAAGACCATTAATTGAAGCCAGGTTAGATGAAAATGCTGCAGGTTTCATTGCAATAGATGATGTGAGTTATGAGTATGAAGCATGTGAAATTAGTCCAATTAAAGCTGACCCTGTCAATCAAGCCTCTCATTATATTTCATGGGATTTCAATTCCACAAATATAGAATGGTCTCAAGATCCTACTGATAGTGGAGATTATATTTTTGTAACACAACCACCAGATGGAGATAATTCAGCTCCTGTTTACGGCATTGATCATGGATATTACATGTTAGCAACACATACAGGTCATAGCAGACTATTTACTGGAATTGCAGCACCAAACATGGAGACAGGGTACTGCTTGAACTTTTACTTTGACATGTTTGGAACAAATGCTGGAACACTGTCAGTGCAGCAGCAGTATATGTTAAATCATGTCAATATTTCAACTGATAAGCAGAACATATTTCTACACAAAGGAACAACACCAGATAATTGGATGAATCAGTATGTGCAGATTTCTGACATGAAATCAAAGAATTTTAGATTGATGTTTGATTCTCAAGTATTAGATGACTTTGGTGATGTTGCAATTGATGATGTTACTCTAAAACCTGGTGAGTGCCCAGTGTTTGAACATTCTTGTGACTTTGAGATGAATACATTTTGTGATTGGACACCACGAAATAGTGGAAGTTTTAAATGGATGCATAAGAGGATATCAAGCTTTGAAAATAGCACTGGTTTTCCACCTTATGACCACACAACTGGCAGCTCCAGTGGTTTTGTTGCCTATGTAAACCTTACAGATGGAAATGGTGATGACAGCACATTTTTAGATTCATATCACTTACCAGAAAATATGGGAGCTCAATGCATTCAATTCTATTACTATGAATCATCTGACTTTGAATCAACCTTGAGATTGTATGCATATATAGATGGAAATACAAATCCTACAGAAATTTGGAAACAAGGCGATTCTTATACAGAAGAAAAATGGAGATTTGCACAAGCACCAATAAACCAGAAGAAGGGCTATAAGGTAAATTGGATAAAAGTTATTTCTCTACAAATACACACATTGTTACTTTGTGGAGTGGCATTTTGAGAATTTTTATGAGAACCATTTTTGATTTCAAAGTATATCCAAATAGGGAAAGATGTAACTAAATAACTGGCAGACTATGTTGTTTGATTACATATTCTTAGAATTATTCTATGGAAAGAGCGAAAATTAAATACGGTCCTCAGACTTGACTAGAAAGCCTAAGGAAAAACTAGGGAACTCAAGATACGATGGTTTAAATTTTGTTAAATCTGTCTTTCCCCAATTATGTCACTCTTAAAAAAGAGAACTGTAAGGTAATCAAATCTCTGTTAAATTGTGAGGCTCTCTTTTTGAGATGTACAAAAATTGTAACCGAGGAATCCATATTCCTCATGGTAACCTATGAAGCACAAAGAAAAACTAAAGATAATATTTTTGTGCAAAACAAATTTCTGAATGTTCCAAAATAATTCTTGTCCATCCAGGTGTTTATCTAACACATTACCCAATGGATGTATTTTCTTTTCAGTTTTCTTTCAATGCAGTTAAAAGGCGAGATAGTAGTGACACATGTGTAGCTCTAGATGATATCAAGATACTGTCAGGAGAATGTCCAGAAAGTGAATGTAACTTTGATAATGAAAATTGTGGATACACAAATGACCAAGATTCTTCACTGAAATGGCTGATTGGGCATGGGAGAACCTGGCACAGCGATATCATTCATGGTCCAAATGAGGACTTCTCCGGTGGACAGAGTCTGTATGCCTATGTTGATCTAACAACTGATAATAGTAAAAAGGGAGACAATGCTACTTTTAGGTCGCCTGTGTTTGAGAAGACTACAGGATCATGTTTAAGTATTTGGTACTACATGATTGGAAAGAATCCGGGAACACTCAAAATTCAAACGGTACAAAAATTATCATCTAATGTCATAATAGTACATTCAATATATTTTATTCAAAAAGGCCAAGGAAATGATTTGGCAAATACAAATTTAGCATTGAAAAATTCTGGCAGCATCATAAAATCTAGAATTTTTTATCTTGAATTTGCAAGAACATGAAAAATTTCAGAGTACGTATTGCATATGTCACTCCTTAATGGGACTTCGCTTTGCAAAAATGCGAAAAGATTGTTCAGATGCAGGTTTGAATGAAAGATTTTAAATATACATCCAATGCCTACACTATGTCAATCAATCTGATAATTTCAGCAACTTGTTCATGGCAACTGGCTACCATCAGATCTTGTCAGTGAAACCCCAGGAAAGAATCCACCAGAACGATGGCAGCACATTCGGATAAACTTTGATGCCACAGAAGATTATGAAATCTTAATTAAGGCCATAAAAGGTGATACTGAGAATGGTTTCATAGGCATTGATGACGTCCAAGTGTTTGAGGGCAGTTGTGATTCACCACCAACACTTCCACCAGTCCAGCCAACACCTGATCGTAAGACTGATTGCTTTTATCAAGGGTACTGAAATTAAAATGAAGGCCAATTACAAAAAGAATAGATTTGTAATCAAAATGAATTTGATAAATCTATTGAAAAAGATTATATTTATGAAACATCTTTCATTTTTATGTGGCATCCTTAGACCATTAGTTATAGAGATAAAACATATTTCATTTCAGCTAATGGATTGCAATGTGATTTTGAAGATGGAAACACCTGCACCTGGATCAATTACAATGATGCAGGCAGCAACACCATATGGAAAGTGTCAAAGGCACAGAATGTCACCGATGATGAAGGACCTCCAACTGACCATACTAAGAACAATAAAAATGGATTCTATGCCTACTTCCATTCAACTAATCCAAATATTTCATCAAATGCTAATCTCTACTCACCTATTATGGAAAATACAGATGATATTTGTTTTAGTTTTTGGTACCACATGTATGGCTCTGATCCAAAGTCTTTGGAATTGAGAGCTCAAGTTGGATTTGATGAAGATGGTAAGATCTCTAATGCTTCCAATTTTTTGCAGTTAACCCTGTGGACCCAAATAGTATCAATTATGCACCTTTTTTAGTGTTTCAATTTTGCTGATAGTAGCAAATCTCTGCTTACTCAAAATTTTAACTTTCATGTCAATAAGAACTAATTAATTAATTAATTATAAATTCATATTTTTTAATTGATTTATGCAGTTTTATAATCATTTTTGAACTTGAACTACAAAAACGTGCCAAGAAAATTCATTGTACGTAAAAAAATGAAGCTCAAAGGAAGCTCACTAGATTTGCTCTCAGGCATTTCTGTCACTCAGTACAGATTCCTTGTTGGGTCCTTAGGGTTAAGCAGATGTAGTAATAACTGAAACTATTGTCAAGTAAAAAATTCTTTCAAAAACTAATCAATTTCTTTCAAAAATTAATTTATTTATTTCAAACTTCCATATTGTTTCTAGAGAGGAATCCACTCTATCAAGTGAGAAATTATGTAAAACCAGATTCTTACATCATTGACAGTGAAAACTCAACAAATGTGATTCTAAGCCATGATGATGGATCTCAAGCATTTTATGAGATGAGCGCATTCAAACTTAAAACAGGTGTTTGTGTAGATGATCCATATTACTACTCATTGGGACTGAACAGCAAAAATGGATATTATTTGAGACATGAAAATTCTGTCATTAAATTGCACAAACCACCAACTGGATATGAAGATCCTTTGATTGAAGATTTTTGTTTCAATATTGACCATACTGTCTGTCCCATGAAAAACACCGTAGCTTTTGAATCTTTGAATTATCCTGGCAAATACATAACATATTGCAATGACAATTCAATAATGATCCAACCACTAGATTCAGAGTGTTCAAAAAATAATCATCATTGTTGGATTTTAGAGGACAACATATATCAATTTGAATCAGTTGCATACCCCAACAAATTCATATCTCAGCACACTTTTGATATTGGAAAAAATATGACAATTGAAAAAAATGATGGAAGTTTCCGATTTCATGAGTTATCACAATTCAGGACAATTCAAAATGGAAAATGTAATGATCCAGATTTCATTATGCTGGAATCAAAATCAAACCCAGGAAATTATGTTTATAGAAATGGAAAGAATGCAATTGTCAAATATTTCAATACAACATCAAACAACACAAAAGTCAACAATTATTGTTGGAAAATGCATGCAGGAGATTGTCATAAGAATGGAACAGTGTCATTCTCTAGCAAAACATACAGTGACAATCATTTGATTGCATGTAATGGAGAACTTCGTGTATTTTCTGAAGATGATGATGATTATACTTCATGTAATCCTGATTCAAGAATGGATTTTGAAGATCTGGTTTGTTTTACTAAAATTAAGAATCGTGATGCTTATGAACAAAGTCTTTTCAAGACATCAGGACAGAAGAACTTTTTATGGCACCATCAGCAACTTCAGTATTCCCCCAAAACAAAGCCATACAGGTAGGCTCCAGACTAAGTTATGTAGTGAAATTTTTAGATTACCTGTACAAAGGGGGTACCACTCAGAAAAGTTAAATAACGTTGAAATATTAGGATTAGTGAAGAAAAATCTCAAAAATTATTCGATCCAGGCAAGCCCTTGGCCAGAAAATTTTACTTTATGAAATGGTACAAAATGATATCCTATTTAGTGGAAAAAAAGCCTGGGCTTTGCCAAGTGAGATTATCTTTAATTTTTTTCTTCAACATTGCCTTTTTATTTACATTTATTCAACTTTTCAAGTTGGTGCCACCTTGGCTAGAGCAACTTTTTAATTTAGTCCACCCCTAATACAGACTGTGGATGAAAGGAAGCATTGGACCAAGTCAAAGCAGAGACTGGAATGCCCATGGGGACATAGCAGTGGATGATGTCTACAGCTACTATGGAAATTGTGTTCCTCAGAAGGTCTGCACATTTGAAGAACCGGATCTGTGCGGATTTAGTCAGGATGACAGTGAGAGTGACTTTGATTGGAGTTTTGGAAGCAGGTTGGATTCCAACAGTGCAGGTGCTCCTGCTTATGACCATACAACAGGAAGTGAAACTGGAAAAATGTTGTTTGTGGATCCTAGTAAGAGGAAGGGAAGAGGGTGGTCAATTATAAATTCACCCAAGTACAAGAGAGTACAAGAAGGATGCCTCACCTTTTGGTAAGGAATATGTTGATTTAAATATAGCTAAGCATTATTTCCACTCTAAATGTGAAAAAATTCTGAGCTTAATTATATCTGTAGACCTTTATCATATCATTAATGTCATTATTATACAGGTACTACATATGGGGTAAAAATGTTAATGAATTAAGTGTTTGGTTGCATATTGGAAATATGGGACATAAGGAATGGCAAAGAAGTGGTCAAGTTGAAAATGCATGGACAAAGGCAAAGCTTAATGTGCTTCCTACAACCGGAGATGACTTCTACTTTGAATTCTGGTCTATAATTAAAGACAACAACAGTGCAATTGTTGCAATTGATGATTATGAATTTAGTGATGCTGGAGCTTGTACCCTACTATTGGCATGTGATTTTGAAGGTAGGGTGTATCACAAAATTTCAGACTAAGTTGGGTTGCAATTTCTCTGAAAAATTTAACTATTTTGACCCCAATAATACAAAATTTGAGCCAAAAATGAATTTTTGAGCTTGTTACCTCGATGCCAATTAAAATACTTCCTTGATGCTAAATTTTACTAGATAATTTGGCAGTAGGGAAGCAAGCTCAAAAATTGGTTTTTGGCACAAATTTTTAGGGTCAAAATAGCTTAATTTTGAAGAAAAATTGTGACCCAACTCAATATGACATTTTGTGATACTTTTTTGATACACTTTGTGATAATTTATGATATTTTGTGATACATTTTGTGATATTAAAGGGGATGATACATGTGAGTGGGCAAACTATGATGACGATGATTTTGACTGGTCTGTAAAAAGTGGTGGTGGAGATAATGATGCTGAGAAGGGGCCCATAAAAGATCACACAACTGGAACTAACTATGGACATTACCTGTTTACAAACATGCCTGATCTGGGAAAGGGGAAAATAGCAAAAATAAGATCTGAAGTGGTTGCTGCTGATAAAGAAGATCAATGTTTTGTATTTTGGTAAGTTTTTCAATTTGATTTAATCCAATCAACTGAACTATGCTTCATGGACAGTTGCAACAGTTACATTTACTAAATTCAATTCAAATTATTTTGAAATATGTGAGTATAAAGGATTCTGAGATCTGATGGAATTGCATTTTGCACATTAGATTTTTGAAAGTGGTACAGAACGATTTACTGTCCAATTATGATTTCAAAATGCTGTCATGCATTGCTGTAACTATTAGGATGCACAAGATATTCATGGATTTTGTCAGGTCTTGGATTTGCTTATACTCAGTTTTCTGGTAACAGGACACAATTATACATTATATTTCTACTGATACATTTCAGGTATCATGTAACAGGAAAAGATGCTGGATATTTAACAATAGAAAAATTTGACACCATTTCTCAGCAGCCGATTGAAATCTTCAAAGTTTACAATGACCAAGGAAATTCTTGGCATTATGGCAGCCTGAATATACCTAAAGTAAAATCTGGTTATTTCTACTTGATCATAAGCAGTACAACAAGAGCAGGAACTGATGGATATATGGCATTAGATGATACATTATTGATACCTGGAAAATGTCCTGATTTTGTGGAAGTCTTTTCATGTTCAGATGGAAGAAATATCTCAATTTCCCAGGTTTGTGACTTTCACTATGATTGTGCTGATGCTGGAGATGAAGAGAAATGTGGAATGTGTGAATTTGAAGGTAACAACCTTTGTGGTTGGGAAAAACTGAAGGCACCAACAGAGTTCATATGGAAGAAAGCTTCAAATGGGTCTGAGTTGGGATTTGGTCCTGATGTTGATCATACAACGGGCACTGATGCTGGACATTACATAATTGCAGAGGCTACCAATGGCACAGGGTTAAGAGAAACTGATTTGTTGAGCCCTACTCTGCAGAAATCATTTTCAACATGTGAAGTGAGATTATGGTATTTTATTGATTCTCCAAATCATGGAAGTCTTGATCTAAGAATAGACATTGCTGGAACAGAGCCAATTACAACATTGAAGTCCATTACTGATCCCGGCAAAAGAGAATGGTTTCAATCAACAACTCACTTACAAACAATCAATGCACCTTTCAAATTGCTTTTGACAGCTTATCCTCATTCAACTAAAACTTCAGCAATAGCTGTTGATGACATTGAATATGCCAACTGCATATTCCCAGATCCTGGTAATGGCACTTGTGGCAGTGATCAATTCAAGTGTGATAACAATGTTTGTGTGGCATCCTGGATGCAATGTGACTTTACTGATAATTGTGGAGACAACAGTGATGAACAGAATTGTACAGACTATATTAATTGTGACTTTGAAGATAGTCTGTGCACTTGGGAAAATTTGAAGGATGATGACAACTTTGATTGGTCAATCACATCACCATCTGACTTAGAAAATGATCAACTAAGATTTTACCCCACCAGAGATCACACAAGAGGAAGCACATTTGGACATTATCTTTACTTTTCAAGTCAAGATGGCAAGCCTGGTCAAAAGGCAAGACTCGCATCTCAACCATTTTCAACACAGAATGCTCCAGATCATATGTGCCATTTCAGATTCCATGTATACTTTGACACAGACAAAAGCTCAAAGTTGACTTTATACAAGAGATATGCTGTTGGTGGTGAAGAAGAAGTTCTGTATAGTCAAATGGGAGATGAGAATCCAGGCTATTGGTATAGAGCTGGGATTATGATTGAAAATGAAGCAAAAAGGGATTTCCAAGTAAGATATTTTAACCACAATTTTGTAGTAGTTAATTTTTCCTTTCAGTTTCGAATAGTATGGTTATTTGGGGTATTTTTACTGTATAAAAGTGTAGATGTTACTTTAGAATATGTCTCAAATTTCCAGTAAAATATTCATTGCATCTGAAGGTAGTAAATAATTGTCTTGATTAATCCTGCTGTTTAATGAAAGGAAGTTTAGACCTGATCAAAAACACCATCTTTATCAATTTGAGTGATTTCCAATTGTTCAACAATAGCCTTTACCAGAAATAAAACATACCTAATAATATCAATTATATTCTTGATTCCTTTTATTTCCAATTTCAGCTTGTGTTTGAAGGTGTTACTGGCAACACAACATATGGTGACATTTTCATTGATGACATATCTGCCAATCCCGGATGTATGCCTACTACAAGCACAATCCCTACAACAGTTGAACCCACCACCACAACTTCATACTGTCCATTTGAATGTGGTGGAAAATGCATCAACTTTAATCAAGTTTGTGATTTTAATCAGGATTGTGAAAATAATGAAGATGAAATGCAATGTGGTAGGTTTTTATTTTGCAGGATAAATGCAATTTTTATTCATTGCACTTTCACATGGTCTGATAATTCATGAAGGAAATTTCAAATTAAGATAATCTAAAAAATAGACACTTTGGTAGCACTTGTCAAACTTAAGGTTCAATAACAGTCTGCCTCAAAATGGATTGATCCTTAAATATGACATCATAGAGGAAAATACAGATCTCAAAGAGAATAAACGTGGTCCTCTATTGACCTGCCATCTACTTCCGGGACCCCAT
>JAOWAT010327838.1:0-13884 GCA_028571025.1 Longipedia americana | reverse complement strand
CGCATGATAATAAAGTTGTTTCATAATGGCGTTTCCATTGGGTAGAATGCACCAACGCAGTTTAATAAGGGTTAAAACTGTGTTTGTAAACTTGAGCAATCAATAGTACCAATACTTTGCATCCTTTATCTGGACAAGCACATCTACATATGTGTGAGATCAACAAGAAACGGTTGGCCGAGGATATTCTTATGTAGTAAACTTTAGCATCCATTTACGAATTTTCTGTACATAATTGTTGAATCTTTTATATCTTAAATCATAGACTGTCAGTTTTTGTAAAAAATTCCAATAATAAGTTTGAATTCTGGGGTATCAATCCCCAAAATTTGCACTTCATTGTCAGATCCAAAATGCACCCCTGGTTTGAAATTGAACTTTAAAATTTACTTCAATGATAAATCCTTGGCCAACCGTTTCTTGATGATCTCTCACATATGATAAAAGAAAACTCTTTCTATTATTTGTCTGTCCATTTTAATTTAATCAGATGGAACTTTCATGGCAAGTTCTGCTTTTTTATTTACTTGAAAGAATGTGCTCCATACTAAAGTGCAAAATCAAAGTAATTGGATCAGTTTGGAGTTGAGTGAAACACATCTAAAGTTTTGGAAAGGGCTACCTTGTCATCCATCGAATCGTATTTCATCAAAATTTGAAGCACAAATCATTGAAAAGAATAGACTCTCTACATTTAATTGATGTAGAAATAATAATTATCATGAACTTATTTGATATTGAATATCAAATATTCTATATTTCCGATACAGAAAAAGCCCTTTAAGCAAATAATAATTCATTTATGAATTAAATAATCATGGTTGAATATTCCTCCTTGAATTAAATGAAACTACCACACCTCTCCTAAATCGAATTTGAATTTTGATATGCATCCAAAACACATTTTTACCTGATGCAATCAGGTCTAGGAACGCCTATTTTTTCTCCTCGTTCAGTCAACTTTGAAAGGCATACGATAAAGCAGTATCATCTGACTTCGCCGAAGACAGTGTGGCATCGCCGGTGCGTCACTTGACTTAAGTGAAGATTGAGTAGTCGTCGTCGTCGTTAACGTTGTTGTTGATGCTGTTGTTGTTGTTGTTGTTGTGGCTGTGGTTGTTGTTGTTCTTGTTGTTGTTGTCGTGATTGTTTTTGTTCTGGTTGTTGCACTTAAGTGAAGATTGATTAGTCGTCGTCATCATTGTTGTTGTTGTTGTTGTTGTTGTTGTTGTTGATGATGCTGTTGTTGTTGTTCTTGTTGTTGTTGTTGTTGTTGTAGCTGTGGTTGTTGTTGTTGTCGTTGTTGTTGTTGTTGTGATTGTTGTTGTGGCTGTGATTGTTGTTGTTGTTGTTGTTGTTGTTGTTGTTGTTGTTGTTGTTGTTGTTGTTGTTGTTATTGTTCTTGTGATTGTTGTTGTTGTATTTGTTGTTGTTGTTGTTGTTGTTGTTGTTGTTGTTGTTGTTGTTGTTGTTATTATTGTCTTTGTTGTTGTGGTTGTTGTGATTGTTTTTGTTGTTGTTGTGATTGTTGTTGTTGTTGTTGTAATTGTTGTTGATGTTGTTGTTTTTATCTTTCCATTCTTAGTTTTTTTTGTATCGTTTTGTAAAGAAGAAAGTAACTGTCATTAACCTAATTTCTTTATTTTTTATATATTTTATATATTTCTTATGTTTTCTAACTTTTCATTTCTTGAACTTTTATTGGTTTTCAAAGCAGCATCAGGTTATGCATGGCTTGCGTGCTTGTTCTATTTTTTGTCCTAAAAAAGTTTTTTAACTCTGCAACGGATAGTATCCATACAGAAAGAATAAATAAACTTCCTTGACAATAAGAGTCTATCTTTATGAGAGGTTCTGAGAATTTAACTTGAAAATATCAGTGTAAAGAAGGGAAATGAGTGTATCTTGGGCCCACTTTGGAGTGAAAGTGTGAAGAGAAGACTTTTTGGAGATATTTTTGGACAGGCTCTGAAAACGGAGTTTACTTCAGCTGTAAACGACCACTGCGCAGAATATAACAAAAGTTTGCCTTGATTTAATTACATCTGGCAAAATTGCATTAAAATTGGTTGGTTAATGTGTGAAAAATGTTGGATTAGAAGTATCTTCACGAATTTTGGTAAAAAATTGGATTTTTATACAAAATTTTTGCATAAGAGATATCAGTGGAAAAGGCAACAAATCATGAATGGCTTTAATTATATAATACCATCACTACTGAAATCTGATACTTCTTGCAAAAAATTTTCAAAAACACAATTTTTGACCAAAACTCATAAAGATACTTTTAATTCAACATTTTTCACACATTTACCAACCAATATTAATGCAATTTAGCCTAATGTAATTAAATCAAGGCAAATTTTTGTGACCTTCTCATTCACTATTGTATTAGTTATTCTAGACTCTAAAAATTCCGATTAGAACACTGTACGAGGTGGACCACTTTTTTAAAAAGTGCCAAAAAACTTTTTGGAAAATCTCTGTTTTTACAAAACTTCTTGAAAATCTTAAATGTGCATCAGAAAACGGAAGACATTTTCGTTCAATAAAATTAACATGTTATTAATGAAATATGCATGGAAAGCTGTGTTTTCATATGTACAATTCGCACCATCGATATGGGATTCTTAATAGCAGTTGTGTATACAGAGTACAATACCTGAATGTAATATCAACCTTAAATGTGCGTATTTCGATTAATATTAAGATCAGGCAATCTAGAAAATGAGTTTTTCAAGTGAAATAAACGTATTTTTTTTGCTATTTACGCACCTTAAAATAACATAAAAATATTTTACCCTGGGGGGTATTCGAACCCACGCCCCTCTAGAAACAGGAAGTGACAAAAGTACACAAACAGAAGCAGCATCACCATTTCCGTTTTTGTCAAAGAAATGAGTTGAAAGGAAAGAAAAAACTCAAGTAAAAATCCGTTAAGTTTTTAGGAAAATGTTAAAAATAAAAGATTAAATTTTTGATATTGTAACAACATTTTGTTTATAATCTTCAGATTACAGATATATTGACTGATAGAAATTGAGGAAATTCGATTTCTAGCATGGGGAATCTTGAAAATCTGTGAAATACGCACAGATAGGAAATGATCATGAAATAGGGAACCCACTTTTGAAAGAGTAACATATACACATCGGTCTAAAGTCACCCAAATTTTGAACAAAGTAGCAGCATTTTGTCAAAATTTTATGTCTCTCTTCGGCTATATATTCTTAGCATAATTGCAAATATCTTAAAATATTTTAAGTAAGTTAGGAATAGCATCTATTTTCGGTTGGCAAACATTAAATTAGTGTAAAAGTACTCACTTGGCACCAATAACTAGAAATTGTCATGAAAAATCCTCAAAAATAGCCTGCAAAACTAGTACTTTGTACCATTTAAATAGAATTTGATTGTGAAATGGTTTTTGATGGGTCAGATCATTCTAAAAGAGCTTGGTAATTGCATGAATAGTGTCCAACCTACAGATTTTTGTCACGATGCAAAACAAAACGGACGCAAGAAAACAGCCAAAAATTTCAAAATCTAAAAATTGAGCATTTATATAAAGGTAGTGCAAAGGTCTAGTTAATTTTACTTCAGCTAGGCATTGAAGCTAAAGATCTTAATATTAGAAAAAGTGGAAAATGAAATTTTCAAAATGGATGCATTTTTAAAATTTGCAATATTGCATGCAATATGTAATATTGTATATTGCATGCAATATGTAATATTGTATATTGCATGCAATATGCAATATTGCAAATCAAATACAATATTGCATTTTGAATGCAATATAGCACTGAAATATCTATTTGAAGCACAAATCTTCTGAAAATTTTGCAAAAGCAAAGCATGTACTCTAAAATATATTGCATTGTTATATTGCATTCAAGGTGCAATATTGTGATCGCTATATGAAATATTGTATACTGCAAGTTTTAAATATCATGTATAAGAGGACCATTAGAAGCTATGACAGATGAAAAGTTCAGGATTCACAATGACCCTCTTTTTGCAAACCTTTCCTTGACTATTAATATTAGTAAACCTTTCAATGTAAAAAAGAAAAATTTGACCATGATTTTTTTGCAGTTTTGATATTTGCCTTTTTCCTCATATTTGATCAGAAATCAGCTTTCAGTTTTGGCATTTTTTGAGAAAAAAACCTGCCAAATTTAAGTTGACGCAGGAAAAGGAAGAGTAAAAGGAACTGCTTGCACTTTTTGCATTCAGAAGGTTAGCATGCTCTGTGTCTAGTTATGCTAAGTTGATACAGGGGATCTAATTTTGAGTCAATTATAATTTTTCAAGTTAAATATGTAATATGTATATTAAATTCAGTATTTCTCATTCACATTGGTATCTTATTCCAGCATTTGAAAAGTGGGTGGGTGGGGTATGTGTCTGCTCTTAATAATTGTTCATGAAATTTTCTTTTAAAAGTCAGGCATACCAGCAATTAACAAGATTAACAATTTTACCAAAATAAGTATATTAATTCACAGGCATTTGATAAAAGTAGCTCAATAGGATATAAGTCTGGTGCAGTTAAAATCACATTCATTGTAAAGACATACATATTAGGATGTTGCAAAAAACAAAAAGTTGGAATTTGAAAGTGGGGAAGCCTTCCAAAGATAACAATTTCTGCATGAATTGATATAAAATACTCATCTTCGGAAGATCTCTCCCAGGATTGGAGGGGGTATCAATATGATTTGTTGCACTGTATTTTTAAGGTCATTTTACTTCTTCTTTGATGGCCAGGAAAATAACCATAATTAAATATATGCTTTTCTTAGGCCTGTAGGAGCTCCCCTCCCCCAAAAAATATTGAATTCCCTATCAGGCTATTTCTTTGACACAAATTTTATCAAAAGTGAGAAAATTTTTTGGCAAAACTGAGAAAATTACCTTTATGTGGTAAAATTTCCAAAATCAGTCCAAATTTTCTCAAAACAGAAAATTTTTCTAAAACTGAGCCCAAAATTTTGCCTAAAATGAGATATAATAAAATTTGTAGATTTTTTAAGCAAGTAGACGGTGTCAAAGAAAAAGCCTGATAGCTTATATAATAGTAATATTCAAGAGGCCTCCCCCACGTCTCGGAGGGTGGGGGGGGGGTTATAAATCTGTTTCTTTGCTATTTTCCCAATCATTTTACCTGTAATTTGATGTCAAAGAGAAAAAATAGGGTTATTCTAACTAACATTTAACTCTATAAAACTGACGCCCACCCTCTAGTGCAAATTTGACGCGTCCCAGAAAAAAGTGTAAAAATAAAAGTTGGACATTTTATCATTATCTCCGACTAATAATATTAATGTCACTTTTTAGACTTATTTGACAAAATTTCGACTTTTACTTCATACGCAAACCTTTGGGGGGGCAGTTGGGGTAGGGGCCCCAAAAAATCCATTTGAATAAGAATTCCTCATTTTATACTATGAAAAATTGGCATGCAAGCCAAATTCAAATTCAAACTTTTTATTTTTTGCAACACTCTAATAATATGGTGACAGATAAAGTCTAGTGTAATCTAATATGATTCCAATATTTGTAAAACAGTCTTTTATCTCTCTGCTTCTAAAAATCTTATATTACATATTTCTTATAATATTCATTTGTATTTGCATCTATACTGCTAAAAATGGCATAGAGCGGTTGATGGAAAATCCCAAAGGAACTAAGACTCAATATGCTGAACCTCTTTTTAATGACAGACCAAAAATCACAATTTGTAGGGAACCATCCACATCAAAAATTGAGCAAAGCAATGAGAAGTACAGGTGAGATTTTTCTATTCAAGTTCAACTACTGATTATCCTATTACAACTTAGAATTTTCCATATTGAATCAATTTTTGGCAAGATAATTGGGTCAGAATGAAGGAGTTAAGCCAAATCTACTACATTTTTTTAGAGAAAATGACATACTTTAAAATTTGAAAAAACTTACAACACTATGCAGTAAGAAAATCAAGATTTTTTATTACATAGGGCTGATGGTTCTCTCAAATTTTACAATTTAACCCTGATCATCATGCGCTAATAAGGTTAGATAAACCATCGCATGACGATAAGTGTTAAGTCATATTCTAATTTTTTAAAATTTCGTGCTTAATGTCCGGATTTAAATAATAGCTTTTTGAGGTAAACATTTTTGGAATTCATAGGAAAAATCCAATTTTGCCTTAAAAGTGGCCTCTTTTCTAATTTTTGAAAAAAAAATGGTTTTATGGTATGACTCATTGGTTTAAAATTTTTGATTTTTATATAAAATGATCCTTTATTTATTGATCTCCAAAGATATTTATAAATGACATTTTACCATATTTTAAGAAAAAAAGAATTCGAATTATTTTTCCCGTATTAAATCAGTATATTGTTCGATACAAACTTTTGAAAAAGGAGTATCATGTTGACTGTTGATTATTGATCATTTTTAGGATTGAAGAATTTGTTCATCAATATGAATATACCACTTTTGAAAATTGTGGAAATGATTGGATCACAAGAAGTATCAGTGAACATGAGTGGGATCTATTCAATATTTCAAAATATGAACATTGTTTTCAGCTAAATGGCATATATGAAGCTAGCAATGTTGGAATTTGTCAGTTAAAGATTGTGGGATTTGGATCACTTAAAATTTTCATTCATCCACCAGAAGAATTTCTGACTGAGCAAAACCCATTGTCAGTAGAATTGAAAGTGAGACAGTATAAAGCATATCTATTAGATTATGAGATTATCAAAAGGGAAACAGTAATTGGATATGATTGTCTCAACAGCAGTAATATTAATACTGAAAGGAATGTGAGCAATGAATCTTTTCAGGCTAATGACAAAAATTGCACCTCTGAGTTCATTTCAGGAAAATCTAACAAACATGAAGACACTCAACTTAGAAAGTCCATGATTCTTAGATCTGTGATGGTGCAATCAGATTATTTTCTTGGGAAATACTCATTGTAATGTTAATATTCTCATTCTTAATATAAGATAGAGTTTTAATTTAATGTTGAAGTTGGTATAGATTATAATCATAATTATGATTTGAATTTGAATTTTTTAGCTCTTTTATCAATTACACTTTATTCTGAATATAATTGAAAAATTAAGTATGAGAATGTCTGTAATTATTAGGGGAAAAGAACAAGGAATTGCCACCATAAGGTTTCCAAAAGAAGTTAAATATCATGAACAATATGAACAGTATAGTTTTGTTTCAATGGTTGCAGAGGTGGGTGGATATGTAGGCTTACTCCTTGGCTGGGCTGTACTAAATTTGGTTGCCTTGTTTTATAGTGACATCTTTTGCAGCACCAAGGAACAAAAGGATATTGAATATTTAAGGCTAATTTTAGAATGGTTGGGTTTGATAGTTTGTGGAATAATATGCTGCTTTATTGCCAAACTTTGCTGGGAAAAGTATACAGAAAATCCAATTGGAAATAATTTAGAAATTTTGTCTGCTGATAAATTTCCTTATCCTGCTGTAGCATTTTGCGGCAGTGAAAAAGCATTAAATAGGGTTAGACAAGAAATATCGATAATGATTAGAGGGTTAAAAAAATCAAAAATTGAAAAAGGGCCAAAGAGGTAATTTTAAATCATTGAAAACACCATTTTTGGAAAGAAATGCTGAACAGGGGAGGAAACAAAATGAATGTAACCACTACAAACAAAGAATAGAAGGGTATCAAATGGCGAGATCAATGTGGATTTAGAGTCAAGGGGTCAGAATTAGGAGAAACCATTTCAAGTCACAGATAAGAAACGTTTCAAGTGAAAGTTTTATTTTAGCATATGAGGTGTCCCATCAGACTTATGAAATTATGAGAAATTGCAAACAATTCTTAATTTCAAAAGTCCATCAAGGTGTATCTCATATTTAATTCAATGCCCAAAAAGAAACTTGATTACATTCAGAATGCAATTACAATGATGAGAGCAATAATTACTTGTCATTAGGGGTAAGTCTGAACTTACTGGACACTGTTCCATAAATGTTCTATTTAGAATGAGATATTTCTTGTATAATACCATATTAAATAGAATGCATTGTCCAGATGTAAAATAACTATTGATCAATATTTTGATGGCCAGATTTGGTCATCAAATGCTCCAGATGAATGTAGAGATCCAGCAAACTTATATCTAGAATTAATGCAAGAAATGGTGCATTCATCTGTGACAAAGATAATTATAAAAACTCTTAATGAAATCTACAGCTTTCAGTCAAAGGGCTCTTCAATCTGGAAATATCGCGATATGTATAACTTGAAAGGACAGTGTATTGAACTAATGATTCCCAAAGGAATACAACAGGAAAAAATATCATCAATATCATTCACTTTGAAAAGGCCACTGACTCTCTTCATATTTCCAAGCGGTGAATTCATAGATTCCAATGAATTGATAAAGGTGATTCTAGATAAAAAGTCCAATACAGAAATTCATGTCTCACATGAGGTATTTGTTCACTTGGATAATAACAATAAGAAGTGTGAAGCAAATTCAAGTTATTCAAAGGAAAGTTGTATTGACAGTGAAATGTATTCCGCAATGATGGAAAAGTATGGTTGTACAGTACCTTTCTTGAAAAATAAACAAAACATTTGCAGGAGTCACAGCTTAGCCAATGATACCTACACCATGTTTCTGAAAATTATGAAACAATCAGCTTGTTTAGACCCATGCACTAATATTGTACCAAGCATAGAATCACTGTCAAAAACACCAAGCATGACATATTATGGTTATTCTGCGGAAATACTTTACAAAAGTTGGGTTAAAACAAATAAAGATGTACCTCTTTATGGTATCTTTCCAATGATAGCTGAATTCGGTGGATTTGTTGGTATTTTTCTTGGGTACTCAATACTTGATATGCGTTTGTTCATACTTTATGTGTCAGATCTGATTAAGAAAAAGACTTTTACCATTGTCAAAATGTTGGGCTTGATTTTGAATTATGCTCTCATATTTGCCTGTATTGGTTTTTGGATAATGTTATCTTACAATTGTCTTATGAAATTAAAATCTATACCAATTGGAACCGCAATGAACATTATTCATGTGGATGGGAAGAATATGCCTGACATTGTCATCTGTCCTGATATTTCAAAATATGATCTTGCTACTTCTCTTACATATATCACAATTGGTCATGATTACATTGCAAATGAGTGTGACATATCAAATGTAAATGACTACATAAAAGAAGCTACTTGGACAAATGCTAAGTGTACAAATGCTAAGGAACTGTATGAGAGGATGGTAAGAGTCCATGTCAAATACAGATAATTTAAAAACAGGAAACAGTCTGGAGATTAGACCTCTCCTTTATCATTTGATTTGAAACTTGAACTTTATAAAAAATGATTGCATTTATGGATGTACTTCAATTTTTTGGGGAAAAATTTATAAAGAATTAATTCAAAATTCTTCAACAAATTATATCTCTAAAAAAGTCAAATCACCATTATCCTTCATAGTACTAATCACTATCTTTTTAAAGGTATTCAAACCATCTGATATAATAGAATATATTGATATTGCTGGAGAAATGGATGGAAAACCATTTGAAATGACATATAATACCAATGGAACTTCAAATGATGACATTGATTTCTTTATTCCAGTGCAAGACAAAGGACAGTTTGGAAGACGATGTTTTTCATTGAATTTATCAAATAGCTTTTCAGACAAAATTTTGATGTCAATTGAAATCAAATTATTGATGGATTCAAAATTAAGCTTTGGTCAAAAGGGAGCATTCAGTTCTTTACCAACTGTGGAGTTGCCAAAAGTAAAAATGGGAAAACTTTATGATGTGGTTTTGGGAATAGAGAGTATAAATATGTTGAAGTCTGGTGATGAGGTATGCATAAATGATGAAAATTACAGCATGGATATGTGTGTTGAAGAAGAATTTATAGAGCAAGCCGTTGAAGCTGTTGGTTGCATTCCCCCATTTATGATAAAAGAATTGGATGGCCCTGTATGTGAGAATCAAGCTTTGGGACTTTTCATTTTGGAGAAATATAGACAGTTCTTTGATGACAAAAGTATTGCAAACACTTGTCCAATGAGTTGCAAGTACATATTTAGTCAAACTTCTTTACAAAAAGAAGCCTTCTTGGGGTATCAATTGCCTAAGGACAAACACAGCATTGTAAAGATAACCATGGAAAAAGATATGAAGATAGTTACATCAAGTTATTTGTATAGCCTGACAAAATGCTTAGCAGAAATTGGAGGTTATGCTGGATTGTTTTTGGGAGTATGCGTTATGGATGGATTTATTATGATTGAGTTCATTAGGAAGAAATATCAATCAATGAGGTTGATGTTGATTAAGTTTCTACAAAATCAAATGGAACAGGTGCATTCAAATTAACTTATGCCTATAAAAATAAACAAAACATTTTAGATTTTTAATGCATATTTGGGATTTGGCTATGTAGAAAAACTTTTTGTCAATGATCAAGCACAGCATTGTAACCATTATGTTGAAAGAGAAAATGAAAAACAATGCTTACATTTTATGTTAAGTAGAAATTGGAAAGGTTTGCTGGATTATTTTTGGGAGTATAGTATGCTTTATGGACGGATTTACTGTCACTGAGTTTTTAAGGACAAAATATCAATATATAAGGTTGATGTGCATTAATTTTCTAAAAAAAGTAAGAAGAAGGGCAGTTAGATTGATTTAAGTATTCTAAGTGTAAAAATTGTTAGAATTGATTCATACAAAATTGTGTTGAATAAATATTGGACTAACAAGTAACAAATAGCATTAATTAAAAGTAAATTCTATTACATACCTAGTTGAGTCTTTGAAATTGCTCAGCACACCAAATGATAATTTTTGTAGTTTTTGAAACCTTAACAACTTTTGAAATTTAACCCCTAAATACATGCGATGGTGGTACACCCCTTTTTTCGTATAAGGACAATGCATATAAAAAAGAAACGATGTAATAGACCGCATGTGAATAAGGATTAAGAGATCGAGAGCGCTGGAAAGAGTATCAGAATTCATCAAATGAATCATTTTTTCTTCAAAATTCAGAAGCTAAAAATTTGCCATGTTTACAATTGTATTGTCAAAGAAGAGCGTCTCTGTAAAGATAATCTTATGAGGATAATTACTTTGGGCATGCTCATGGTTTCTAATTGCAGTGTACACATACTTGCACACTCACATGAGATTAGAATGTATGGAGCCAAACACTGTGTAGACTAGTGTCTACGTTCCATCAAGTACAGTGTTATTTTGGGGAAAGAAGAAAAAGAAGACATGACACACCTGAATCAAAGATTTTGAGCAGAACATTTATGCACATATGAAGCAAAGAGTCAAAACATTAAAGGCAGACGGGAGTGAAAATTTTTATAGACTAATTTTGTGTAGAATGCTTCAAAATAACCTCTCTCAACATTCGGATATGTTTTCAACAAGTTCTTTTCGAGAAATTTTGCAAATAGTTTTTTGAGAAATAATGGTGAGTGGCAACACATTTTAATCTTTTGTTTTTAATTAGAGGAAGAACTTTAGTTTCCCGGAAAATTTAGATCTCACAGTGCAGCAACACTTCCTCTTTTACGTGCATAAATTTGAATGTAAATGCCACTCACCATTATTTTTGAAACAGGAATTCATTAACTTTTGTTAAACAATTATTGTTTTGCAAAATCAAACGTTTTTTAGAAGTCATATTACAACTTTTTACGCATTATTAGCACATAAAAATGTCATGCCCGTCTGCCTTTAATATTATAATGCATCCGACAATTTTAACTATATCTGTATGTTACAAGTTCGAATATCACCCAAAAATTAGACGCTCTTAGGCGGAACATCAGTTAAAAAACTTTTTTGTATATATGAGGTGCCCAGCGGACTTTGGAAAATAATCGAAATTTTGTCTTATTGGAAGCCTACAATTTTCAATTATATCTACTTCCTCTGTCCCAAAATAGATTGTGCATATGTCGTGCTGTGCTAAGTTTTGCGGAATAATTTATATCAATGATTTAGGTTATTATTGAAGTTAAACTGAGGGTGAAGTCAAAAATCATGTTTGGCTAAAATGAAAGAATATCATCTGAAAGTAACAAAAACACCTAACAAAATATTTTTACCCCATATGAAACCTGATTAAACTCAATTTTTATTTCAAATTACTGTTTGAATCTTTAAGAATTTATTACACACCCTAGTAAGCAGAAACAAATAATAAATAATTTTATGGGAAGTCATGGCCGGCAACAAAATAATGTTGTGTCCCTGCTTCCAGTATTTTGCCAGATTAATTTTCAATGAATTAATTTTCCCAAATTTTACATTTCTCAGCAACATTATACTAGGGTGTGTGATAAATCTTTAAAAATTCAAACAGTAATTTTGAACAAAAGACGTGTTAAACCCATGTTGGTATGGGTCAAATAAATTTTCTTTTTCATGATTTTTTTTACAAAAATATGCTATTCTTTCATATGAGCCAAACTTAATTTTTGACTTCACCCTCCCTTTAAAAATTCCGCGAAACTTAACACAGTGCGAGATATGCACAATCTATTTTGGGACAGAGGAAGTAAAATTTATCTTCCAAGAGCAAAAAGTATCAAGCAATTATCTCTAATCCTCTATGCGGAAATTGAGGTCCAATGTAGCATTTTTCATGAATTTACTCCATAACAGAAAATTTAAAATGCAGTTTTCTCAAAACTACCCAAAAATCTTAATTACCAAGGTCCGCTGGGACACCTCATTTGTAAATATATTTTATTCATTTTAATGTAATGCTTGTACAACTTCAAAGATTATTATTTTATAAATACTTTCCAAAAGGTAGGCTTCAAAGTCTAATAAAACATTTTCCTGACCAAATTTTTGCTAAAATTTGTTTCAAAATTATTCTCTTTTCTTTCTTACACAAAGTTTTCTCACAAAAAGTTCCAGTGATTTGAACATTTGTTTAATCTCTAAAATTTTACAAACAGTGTTAGACGTGAAGAGAGTCTTAAACTGGGGAGTGGCGTCTTGAAAAATTTTCACTAATAATGTGGGTCCCAAATTTTAACCAGTCTTATGGGGTTCTCTAGTTTCCCCCATAAACTTTTCTGCCCAATCTGAGAACTTTTTTGAATTTCCATATTATTTCTATTGGAAAAAATGTGAATAAACAAAAGAGACTGTCTTGTTTGTTTACATTTTCTTCAATGTTTCCATTTGAAATAATATGGAAATTCAGAAAAGTTTATGGGGAAAACTAGGGAACCCCATAAGACTGTGGTAAAAATTTAGGACCCACATTATTAGTGAAATTTTTCAAACCCAGTTTAAGACTCCCTTCATGGCTAGCACTGTATGTTCTACCAAGTAGATCTGAATGAAAATTTTATTTTGGATCAGTTTTTGTACTTTTCATAAAATTACAAATCAGTATGCATAGTGCCTGTTGTACAACGTAACAGCACTCCTCAACTTGAGAGCAATGACGATGCCCGCAATATCCATGAGACAGAAGAACATATCAATGGCCGCCAGAGTGGCGCTCCAGGGCTCCAACCACCAGGCCAGGGCTTGTTGGCAGCCGTAGCCGTGTTCGACGCCCGTTATTCGATCGCGGCATTCCATCGGAACGGGCTTCAGGTTGTTGATGAAATCGTCCGAACCGTCGGCGCCGCAGCAACGAACCTAGGAATAGGATACGAGTTTTGGAGGAGATCATGACCAGGCATTTTTTTTCACAAAATTGTTCGGAAACTGAGCGTCAAATTTTCGGAGGAACTGAGGAAAAATCGCAAAAACTCAGAAATACGAAATTTTTCCCTGCAACAATAAGGTAGAATTTTCTAAAACTCA
>JAOWAT010327727.1:0-13888 GCA_028571025.1 Longipedia americana | reverse complement strand
AAACAAACACCGATATACTGATTAACACATATTTCTGTTTACCATTCCGCGATTTGTTCAAAATTTGGAAATTTAGCTTGTTATTCGCTCACAGGATCAATTTTATGCATCAGAATACCCAGTTGAACTGTCTACGTGGGTACTCATAGAACTTTTATCCATCAGTGCGATTCTGAGCGTAACTATTTTAATTGACTGCATTTAGGCTCGTGCCGCGATTGTTTTGCCAAAATATTGAATATATTGAATATTTTGCCAAAATATAAAATACTATGAAAAATCTTAATCTAATTAACCAATGTCTGAATATCTTTATCACTGTTCCAAGCATTTACTCAGTTTTTTTCATCATTTTTGTTCATTGTCTTAATAAAATAAAAAACCTTCCTATCAGAATAATGAACACTACAACCCTCGTAAACTTCATGGAAACCAGTCGATAAAAGAAATACAAGTAAATAGAAAGTCCCATGCGTCGAACAAAACTTTATTTCCAAAAGGACAGCTCCAAAAAAAAATTCATCGACTTCACCAACCTTTCCAAAAACTAACAAATCAGAGATGTAAAACGGTCAGTTCACGAAAGGAGACACAGTTGGAAGAACGATTTCAACAGAACAAACAATTTTTTTAGTGTGACCTAGCAGCAAAAAATGGAGGAATTTCCCCACAATAACAAAAAGTTCAATATCCAATTCCTAGACAAAAACCTGCACGGTGACGGTACTCTCTTCCGGATAGCATAGGATTGAAACACCCTGTCCACGATTTGGGTTGCTTCCCAAAAACCTCAAGGTCCGCCTACTCCAAACATTACCAACCTATTTTGAGCTAAAAAATTAAATACAACGAGGATTATTAAATCAGGCCAAGCTTGTTCGGCGACATTTATATGGACTCCAAAAAATAACGAATCATCGACATGTACAAGCTGCAGACTAACCCGTTCTCTACTAAAAGAAGCAATGACCTACTGTCCAGACTCCGAAAACCCAAATGAAAAAAATTAACAACTTAAGTCAGTAGTGCAAAACTCGCCAGTTTTTGATTTATTTATGCATAATATTCTCAAAAATAAAATTCCTAAGAATCCCCAGTAATGAGCTACTTTGACAAACCCAAAAATATGGAACCAAGCACTTACTCCCCTGCAGACTTCAAGAAAAACAATTCAAGGGTAGCGTACTATTCTTCTTCAGTCAAAGATCCCGAAATCGAGGACCTAAAACAAAAATACGGAATTAAGTCTAAAAAGGTCGATAAATATCCCGATTCCTTCAATAACTTGGAAGGAATTAGGAAAGTTCCATAGTAAATATCCAACCTTAGAGCTACCGTTAACGCCAGCACTAAACAATCCAAGCCCCAGAACTACGACAGATTTGAATAACTCGATAGCAAGTACAACGATAATCTTAGAAAAACAGTCCATAAAGTCGACAAATAAAAACCATAAGTTGGCAGTCTGCGACACACAGTTTACTCCAAAAAAACTTAGTATCCAGAAAGCGGTTTTTCTCTATCCACGAACGATACCTCAAAGAATTTCGGTCCTTCATATCGCAAGAACTCTGATTTCGACAGCTACCATTACGATCGGAAAGTCAGCGATGTGAAACCTTCTTCCATCTTGAGCAATCTGGAGAGAGAGAAGTAGAAATAGAAATAAAGAAACCCGTCATCAACCATCGACTTCGACAAAATAAACGAAAAACTCAAAAATAACGCCGATATGATCGACGAACTAAGGAAACTAAAGGAAGAACGCAAGCAGCGCCAGTAAAACAGAATTCAAAGATTAGATGTGAAAGATATAACGCTTGAGAGTCCAGTAAAAATGATGAACAATGATGAAAAACTCAATACTATAAAAAAAATCACCGCCAAGAACTACGATGTGTAGGGATATACCCCTAAATACTAAAAAAAGACGCTTAACCTTAACAGCGAGTTATCAACGGCAACCAGCAGTCAAGTATTCTAAAGGTCAAAATCAAATTACCTTATAACAACAGAAAAAACTCCAGAAAAAACCGAAAAAAGGGAAAAAGCCGTGAAGTAATCAGACAGATCATTCCTTAACTCACTCAAAAGCAAAAACAGACCTATCACAGCCTCAAAATCAAATGACTAACTCTTTTAAAAACCAAAGGCATCAATTGTTGGTGATTTCGTTCTATAAAAAAATCTGGGATAAGGAAAATTCGGAACCGTGTATCGAGGCATCCATAAGCTTACTGGCGCTGTCTTTGCGATAAAAAAAGTCCCGAAACAGATGATAAAATCCCACCTCCTCATCGACCAGTTCATTTTATAACTGAAAATCCAAAGTTTTTTCGATCATCCCACCATTCTCAAGATCTTTGGCTTCTTCGATGACAAAGACTCCATCTACTTGATCCTGGAGTATATGTAGGAGGGGACCCTTTTCACGTATTTCAAGAAAAAAAAATTCCTTTCGGAACTAGACGCTGCCAAGAAAGTCAAAGACGTTTCAAAAGCCATCCATTGCTGCCACGAATATGGAGTTGCCCATAGAGACATAAAACCGTAGAACATCGTCATGTCACATGTAAGCGATCAAATATAAACTTAGGGCGTTTGTAAACTGTGTGATTTCGGCTGGGCGACAATCTGCAACTAGAGAAGAAAAACCTATTGCGGGACGTTCGACTATGCCGCACCCGAAATCCTCGAAGGAGTCTAATACGACATGTCCGTGGACTAATGGTGTATCGGAATCCTCGCCTACGAACTCATGGTCGGAAAGGCACCCTTTTACCATATCAGTCGGAAATAAACAATGAAAAAAATTATGAACGTACTCGATCAATATTAACTTTACTTAGGCCGGAAACACCCCTATCTAGTATCCCAAAGGAATGTCCAAAAATGCCACCAACTTTATCGACGGACTCATCATCAAAAACCCTGAGTAAAGAATGAAAACTTAGTAAATCCTTCAGCATTAGTTTTTGAATTTTGAAGAAACCCCTCTCAACTGATTTTTTAAAAATCCTAACATGTATAAGCAAAATCAAATTCGTTTATGAATGCTGCAATCGTGAATATCATATCTCTCAATGTTTATTAAGATTAAAAAAAGAAAAATCACTTTGGATAGCCTATCAAATTATTGTTTCCATAAGGTATAGGCTGAGATTGATAAACAGTGATAGGCGCACCCATCCCCACTACGCCAGAATCCACAGTCTGATAAGCAGGCCTATTTCCAAACTGAATCTCACTAGGAACACACAGAGATTGATAACCACCGTGATCCATCTGCTGATAGTGGGGATATCCGCTCCCACTTTGCCTATTCATTGTTGGGATTAACGTCGGCAAACGTTGTTGATACCCAACTTGCTGATGTGCATAGTTGTACTGCACCGGATTATAGCTATTCAATGAGGAATTTGCGCCTGTACTCTGGTACTGAGGATAGCCCTATATATTCTGAGGGGACTGGAAAGAAAACACCATCCCGTTTATCTGATGGTACACTGGATTGCTGTTATTGCTCTGTATGCTTGTTGATAGATTCTCCACCGAACCTTGCTGTATCTGCTGCTACGCTTTCTGCTGGGAATTACTGTTCTACTGTTACAAAAGGTACTGAACTTAAGCATTCTGATTTGCTCTATTCTCATGATTACTGATAAGTCCGCTCAATGAATTCTTGCCCGGCAGCTTGGCAATTCTCTACTTGCAAGCCGTCTCTATCAAACTGTAGATTCGGTTTCGATCCATCTGGAAAGGTTAACAATTGGCAATGCTGGTGGAATAGGGTGCAAGAACCTCCATCACTGTCGAACAACGTATCCTCCTCTCTGGTGACGTCTTCAACATCTCCTGAACAATCAACGAAAGCTATTTGCAGTACCTCTCTTGTAGTACACTGGTGAAGTCTCTGATCTTGTACTAATTGAATTTCCAGTCTTTGCTGTTCCGACTGTAAAGTCCGGAATAGCAATCCATCAGGGTTCCAGCCTCCAGGACCGACAACCCCATCCCGAAGACCTCGCAGGCGTTGAAGTCCAGACCGTCGGGGTACGCCAATCCCTTCTTCCGATTGTGAAACTGACACTACTCGGGAGCTAAGCTAGTCGTAAAAAGTACACAAAAACACTCTCGCATCCGGTTCCTACATTATCAGTTGGTTATTGTCTGGATTGTTCGGCCAAGAATAGGACGAAATCAACTTAAACTCCCCGTCCTCATTCAGCAGGATGTTCTCAGGACGAATGTCACCTATTTTCATCTGTTTCTGCTCGGCCAGCGATCCCACCCTGGCTAAGTTGTACAACAGATACCAAATCTACTCTTCTCGGAACGGTCTTTTTATTCCCTTCCGATTCTTTATCTCTGGGGCCAGTGAAAACATGTAGTCCTCATATTTTATCTACCCAATCAATTTAAAGGTACCTCGACATTTCCACCTGCCCCACAGATCGCAGTCTTGTCAAACGAATAAGAAATTGGTAAGAATAGAAACTACTTCGCTCCCATATCTTGGAGTTATTTCAAATCTGATTCCCACTCCTGCAGAAGCTTTTCACTTTCAACTCCAACACTGTATTCAATATATTGCTCAGATTATTATTCCTGAATCCGCTTTATCGGTCCCAAACGAGGATGAACATACGCGTCCAAATTCTACGACGATTGTGCAGTGTTTCCCATAATAAAAATGTAGTTTTTGAAAAAGCGTAGTTTAATTTTTTAACCCCAGTATAATTAATTCGTCTGTTTTTATACGATTTTTGAATCTAAATAATAAAAATTAGCATTATAATACCTTTTTTACCTCACATTAGTCCATGATTGACAGCTATCCGTCCGAACATATCGAATTTATGGACAATGGCAGGATCAATCTCAGCAAACTCAGATCAGAAATCGATAGAAGGATAGTCAGAATCGGATCTATGTGTTCTTTTGTGAAGGTAACACTTTTCTGTTATATCTGTAGACTGCTCCCCTTGCATCCGTTCTCCCGAAAATAGACTCGGTCTCCCAAACTCTGGAAATCGATTTCTGCGATAGCAATTAAAAGAAAATTGAAAGTTTGTTCTCCAGCAATGTCGCGCAAAAGAAAGATTTGAATTCAGACCGACCAACCATCTAAGAAAATCCTGACAGCTAGAAGTCGTGCAGTTCAGAAGATAAAGACAAAAAAGAAATCTAGAAATCAAGAGACTCCAAATTTTTCAGCAGCTCAAACCTGCAATTATAGAGTGCATACTACTAAGTTTACTCCTAGTTGGCTCGGAACACTAAAACCGAAGAAAGCATCAACTGCGGATCAGAACACATGGAAAGTGCCGGAGAACTCCTCAAAAATATATCCATGAAATCCTCCTACAACATTCCAAACGAAGAAATCATTGTCGAAAAAGACGAACCCAAATAAATAGTCACCCCCATGAAGCAACTCATGAAAGAATCACCAGTTCATTCCTCCATTCGGAAGTCCTCCATCCGGAAGTCCTCCATGAAGTCTAGCTATCTCTTTCACAGCTACAATACCAAACCCAAAAACATCACCAGCTTCGCCGATGACGATCTTCTCCCTAAAAGGCAGCCTCTCAGCAACTTCAATCGCGAAATGAAAAGAAGCCTCTGCGGCGTCTGCGTTAGCAGATCCATTTGTAAATACTCAAGAACCGATCGGAAAGGAATCGAGAGAATACATATTTCTGTCTCCTGCAAGAAAAGGATGCAATCTATGGTCACAAAAACCTCAACAGAAGCCAGAAAGTCAAACCCTAAAAATCAGATCAGAACTAATCTTTTGAAAAGAATCCACGAAAAAAGCTCTTTCAATGTTTCAGATAGATAAAACTGAGATGCTGCTGTCTGCTTCAAAAAACTCTTACTATTTACTCTACACTCTTTTTCACTATTTTTATTATTCCAAGAAATGTAAAAAAAATAAAGTAAAAATTCACAAACAATTTAATTGCTACTACACAAGTTCCTAAAGAACAGACTGCATCGACTCCTCGAGGCTATGCTTTAAGACAAATTTCTTTGCTACTATATGAGGATCTTAGTCCCCTCTCAAATTTATCTTTTCTATCCTATCGTGGTCTATTTTAACCTCCAAAATTAGCTTAGGAGCGTCTCTTTCGATAAACGATGGGACTTGTTTTCTTTTTAGTGCTTCAGGTTTTTTAACCCTTCCAAGATTCTCAAGAGCTTGTTGTTTCCTCAACTCCTCCTACCTCCCTCTTTGAAGTCTTTAAACAGTCGAGGAATACCCTCTGATTCCTGGAGACACGCTTCTGACTGATGAACTTCTGTTTATTCTGGGATGGAACGTGCATTTCTCCATTTCCTCCTGCTACCTAACTTCGTTGTAGTTAACATCCTGTTTTCTCTCCTTTACGTAGTACAGATTATTCACAATATTCTTTATCTCCTCTGGCTTTCCGGCTCTAGAAGCTCTCGGAGTGGCAACCTCACTGGTTTGACCAGAATAATAGTTTTTCAAGGCTTCTTCTTTCTCCAAGCCTCTCTGATACAAAATATCATGGTAAGTGTAGTTTTTCTCTCTATTCTCCGGGGCATGGTAACCTTAACATTAATTTTCGCCCGATCTTAAGTATTTTGATAGCTAATCACGGAGACTTTTAGATTCTTAATTGTTCTAATTGTTATCCGCAATCCTCAAATTAAGTCGAGCCCTGTTTTCATGCAGATATTTGCACATTCCTTTCTCAGCCAACTTCTGACTCCTCTAACTTATCTTTGGCTTGTAAGTACAATGTTCTCTCTCCCCTAAAACCGCTTTCCCACCGGATTTCCGAAATCCTTTCTCAATTAAATTCTAATTCCGAATTTTACTCCACAGTGCCAGAGTCTTACAAGGAGTCATTGTCTCATCTTAAACCTCATCATGCTCTATTATAAATTGGTGTCTCTTGCTATCCAACCCCGACAAACTTGGAATCTCTTCAATCAATTTTTTCATCTCACTAACGGATAGGTGGTACGGATCCAAAAGAATCCTCAACAGTGACGTTAAAACCTTCACAGACACATTCTACTCTATCCTATACCCACAGCTTAGCACCCATAGCTGACAATGTAAATCTTCCTCCTGTACAACATCCTTTCTCCTAAATCTCACAAACTATCGAAACACACTCTGCATCTCGCCAAAACCAATCGATTGACTTTATTCACTTGTGTACTTAAGTATCACCCGACTAATATCTCGCTACAACTTCTATGAAAGGATTAAATAGGAACTTGGAGTTATCTTGGGAGTCTTTGATAACTTTTTCAGCTCGCGATTGTATTATTATTGGATATGGTCGTGCTACGCTTGTCTGAGATAAAAATGCCGATTGTATAGTTTCACTTGGGGAGATATCTCCTAATTCAATTCCGTCCGAGTTCTTAATTTGTTACATCTCGATTTTGGATCTTCTACGGTTTACTTTAGCATTCCGGAGGCTATGTTGATTAATTTTCGATTGATGGGTGAAATGATTAGTAATTAGAGTGGGAGATCGGTAATAACTGCTAAAAATTATAAACCCAAAATAAAAAAAGATTACTGGTCTACAGATTCAAATCATTCTACAACCCCACCGCCGATACTTAGACGACGTTAATTTTGTTTTTTTTTCAGAATATTCAGCTTAGAAAATCTTTCAGCCTACAACCACCCACGACGATGAAATTCGTGAATAAAAGAGCTATAGAATAAAACACCGATCGAATAAATTATACAAAAGAACTTTGGAAATATGCAAGCACGGTTTGTCATGAACGACTCCAAAGGCAGAGGAAACGTCTCATAAGTTTCCCAAGATATGCTCATCCTCAACGGTGAACTGAAAAGCGGAACGTAAAAAGAAAACAGCTCCTATTACTATAATAAGAATTCGGATCATTACCGCTCACCCGCACAGCAAAACCCAGGCAGATCAAGCTACAATCGATTCAGCAACGGCTTGTAAAACTTGGAGCCCGTGAACGATTAGATGAGAAAAAGGCCTTTCACCATCCCAGTCGTCAGAGTCTAAATAAACTGCGATAATCCCATGGAAAGCTCAACCTTGAAAACCAGAAACAGCAGAGTCACCTAGATGCAATGATATCTAGCATCGCAAATTTCAGATACGATCGTTATTTTATCATCCGTTCTTTTCGGTTTCGCTGTCTTCTAACGTCATACAATAAACTTAAATCAAATTAATTAGTATCATGACTCAGATTTTGAAAAAATCATTCGGAAACTTCTTACGAAGCTTATCGACTTCGAGAATCTTCTTCCGATTCTTTTGCTCAAACATCTTCTTCAGCTGACCAGGTGCCATCCCTCCCAAGCCCCCCTTACCAGCATTGGAATACGACTCGTAATTTAACCCGTCGTTTCTATCCCTATGCTCACCCTTCTCCAGTCCATTAAACATCCTCTTCGTCGTCTCACTCAGAAAAGACGATCTGTTACCCTCCTCATTCACCTCGCATATAATGCTGCAATCTATCTCAGGAATCTAGAAAGTCCTGTCCTGAACTTCGCTTTCAGCTACCGAAAGCTCTTTAATCTCACTTATCTCCTCGGGAACATCCCCAAACTCCACGTTTCCAGGACTGCAAACCGTCTCCGGACTATTCATATCATTGATATTTTCCTTTATTTACAACGTTTTTTGTTTTTTTGACATTAAATACGGTTTTCCAAACGTCTGCTTCACGTTCAAGTTGGCATTACGGTTCGACGTTGCTTTACTCTAGATGTCAAGGTTTATCTTCTCTGTTGACTACCGTCTCTCCTCATCACTCCGATCAATCACCAAATTCTTCCTGGAATTAATCCGAAAAAGATTTATTTCCTTACAAGACTTGATGTTTTTCATAGCTTTGGTCTCCATTCCCATTTTTCCATTTGAACTTCGGGGTTCAGATTTCTAAGATTGCTGTTGCGACAACACCCTCTGAAATGATTAGGTACAGTTTGATGCCTAGCCTTGCAATCTGCTATTTATCTGTCTCCTACTCCGACTTTTTGCTATTATCTGCTTTATCAGATTTGTTGTTTATGCTGTGCTGTTTGTGTTTTCTATTGGAACGGTCTTTTGACTCTACTGAACCGATTTTCTCACAAATTATATATTATTAAAAGAACCGTAAGTATGTTTTTTTCCTTTCCCCTGCTGGAACTCAGTGTAGTAATTAGACTAACTAACTTCACAGTTTGAATAGCCTCGTAAATTATGACTCCAGTTGACACTTTTTTTGGGATCTCTTTTTAAAGATGCCTTTCGAACATAAGGAAGGTTTTGCTGAGGCTACGTCTGCTGAGTTTTGATGTGATTGGTTCTCAAAGACACTGGTTTGGATTTTTCATGTTTGTTGTTAGGATTCTGAAGATTGACTTTTTTATTTTTATTTTTAGGCTCAGCAACCTTAGCATTGGGTTTTCGAAGATCGAGCTGCTTAGTGGAAGGGTTGTTCTTTTTGAGGTTAAAATTCATAGGGTAATAAAAAATGAACAGTTACTATAAATTATTCTTACTGCAGGAGATGTTTATAAACGAAATATTTATTGGTATTCAAATCATCAGAGCCTGGTGACAGAATACAGACAAAATAAGTGGAGCCAATGAATTTATATCGTAATAATGGGACTTATTTAACTACTTAACTCACTTCAAAATAAAAACACGACTTATCCTCTTCTCTCAGACGATGTCGCATTGTTTTCTCCCCACATATGCCAACTCTACACCCATGACTGTTCTCTTTTCAATAATACGCACTTTTTTATCTCATTTTGCCAAAATTCGCTATTCCAAGCGTGATGCAAAATAAACGGGCTAATAAAAATCTTTTTTGGTAATAAAAAACTCAAACCATATTTAAGTTGGGAGTATGAAATTATCAATGCTTCACCACCATTTGGCTGGTTTCATTTCAAGTCGGCTGTGTGAAACACCATTGCCAATAATCAATAACCTCATTTCTATATCCTCTATTTCGTTAAGTTTAACCTGAAAAGTCTTCCTTTCATAATGGCTGAAGTTGCACCGGTCTCCAAACTTGCAAAACCCTTTCCTGAAGAAGGCGGCACACCTTTTGGTTTTATATGATGAATTGGTCTCAGAGTTACATCTGAGCTCCTGCTTCCCGTGGGCAAACTGACATCTCTCCCCGTAGCGACACTGAGCACTTTACATAAAATTCTTGCACAACTCGTTTTTCAACTTGGCATTACGGGCCTGATCGTGTGAATTTTCCTGGCAGGAATCTGGAGTATACTAGGACTTAGAAAAATCCTAGTGGTTACTTTCATGCTTTTGTTGATACTGTCGTTACAACCACAGCATAGACTTGTTGGAAGTGTCAAACAAACAGTGAAGTGTTGTCATCGGATGGCTATACTAATTTTATCTTATTCTTATAATGATTTATTTGCTTATCTGATCCAAAGATTCAATTTACTATTTAAGGTCTTATTAACATAGATAGATAAAATAATAAAAAATCCACTTCTATTTTGAAAATCGCACGAAGCAAACGACATCTATGGGGAAAGCAATAACAATATTTTTTTATTCATAGATAAGCTTTTATTACATGTCTTAGTTTTAATATACCATCTATTTAACTCACAAAATACGAATACTAGTGAAAATATACAAACATAACAAAAGGCAATGTTCAATATTTGAAAATTCTGTTGCTACCCTTGTCCTCATTATTTTAGTGACCATTCGTTTAACTAGACGAGTTTTTTCTTCTATCTCTTTCTTTCTTTTATATATTACTATTTTTACCATCAGCATCCAAATCACCCCCAACATTCGGCTCAAAACCATACTACCCAACCAACAGTATCACTTCCCACTTAAAAGCCAGTTTTGGCACAATCCCACTCACCAAAAAACCCCCAACCCAAAATCCAAGACATGCACAATGATACACCGCATACGCATTCTCAACAAATGCCGCAGTCAAAGCTATGAACGAAATTGGAATCACCAGCAAAACCACATACAATAGTATCTTTTTTAAGCCGTTGGCCTTCCTCTCATAGTTCCACTCCCCAACCAAATACCCGAAATATCTCCCATCCCGCTGAGAATCATAACCCAGGAAAAGAAGTCCCCCCATCATCCCAAATATCACACAAACTAGAGCGGAAGCCAAATAAGATTCCTTTTCCATCGACGCATAAGTCTGTTCCACATTGCATAGTAAATTTATTTTTTCAAAGTACTGTTCGGGCACCTGCCGATAATTGTAACTAAAGTAGTAGACAAATGTCGGTATTACAACAGCTAATATATTACAAAAAGCCAATAAAATCACCCAGTATCCCAACGCCACCCATTCCTTAGGCAGTATAAGCTTCCATATCAATCTGAAAACCTGTTTCTGCAAGAAAAATCTATATAATACCAAGAAAATCAAAGAGTACAGCAGTCCCATCACTATCTGGTCCGAGGAATGAGCGCCAAGATACATCCTCGACAGCGGTATCAGAATTCCAGTCAACAAGGGCACCAGCAATCCTACGTAGTAAGGTCCGCTCCCAGTAAAATCCGCAATTATGGGCTAGAACAGCAGCACAGCAAACCAACTATGTCCGCTGGGATGTCCATAATGCGACGCACACGACCACTGCAACTGTTAGATCCCTGGCAGCCAGTACGGCCTTGCCTCCTGAAACGCATGTTTCCCAACAGAAACAAGATATGCATTTAACACCATATATATAAGGTATGCCAACGCCAGCATCTTCTTTTTCGAAATCAAAAATACAAGACAAAGAATGACCAATATCGCTGGAGTTATGCCCAATGAGGTTACAATATTAAAAAAGATTGTTAAAGAAGCACTGGCACTGTTTTGGAAGCTGTCAATAAAGTTTACTCCCTGAAGGAATAATGTATAGTGTTGAATTATGTTCAGAGTCAGTGAAATTGCTACTATAGTCAGGGTGATGATCAGGATTACACATTTTACTGTACTTGGGGTTTTTTGGTTTCTGGTTTGGCTGTGGTCCATGACTTTTTGTTTAAAAAAAGTTAGCAATTCTGATACCTGTAATGTCAAAATTAAAGATTATCAGATCTGCCAATTGTCCTTACCGTAGTTTTAGGTCAACAGCGACGGGAGAAAAAATAATTAAAAAAGTAAATCGGAGGCAGTTATTTTTCATTTATTTTCGATTAAACTAAGAGATAAGTAGCAGGTTACTACAATCATTCACAATTATTTTTTGACTTCATTATTTATCCTCGTTTTTGGTGTTATCATTTCTGTGCTTTTTCTCTCCCCTGACAAAACCGTGCCGAACTTATAAAAACCTTATAGAATCTTCGGCAACATCCATCAACGTCTTCTTTGCCCTCCAGTTCAGTTACTTATTTGCTTTATCAGCATTAGCTACCAAACAGGGCAAGTCTCCCGGTCTTTCTCTCGTAAACTGATGGGGAATCGGTTCACCAAGAACCTTTTCGAAACTCGTCAAAACCTCCAGAACAGACACTCCCTTCCCAGTTCCGATATTAAATACATCATATCCCGGATCCATGGTATGTATCCTCTCGAACGCCTTCACATGCGCATCAGCTATATAACATTGAATATCTACCGAGGTCAGTTATGTGGATATAATCTCTTATGCAGGTTCCATCGGGAGTCGGATAGTCATTCCCGAAGATGTCCAGTCGCGGTTGGTCTCCAAAAATCACACGCTGAATAACGGGAACCAAGTTATTCGGGTATGCAGAAGGATCGTCTCCAATGTACCCACTTTGATGTGCACCAACTGGATTGAAGTACCTCAAGGTGATCAGCCTCCAGTTCTTATGAGGCAGGACCAACGATTTCATCAACATTTCAACGCAAGCTTTGCTCTGCGCGTATGGGGAAGTCGGCATCATTTGATCGGTCTCCTTGCATCCGTCTTTCGACCCGTAGACCACTGCAGTGGACGAAAATATAAAGTTTGTGCACTGCTCATACTTCTCCATCATCTTGAACAGATTCAGAGAGCCGACAGAGTTATTCTCAAAGTACAATAGCGGTTTCTGGACAGATTAACCCACTGCCTTCTTCGCCGCAAAATGAATGATCCCCTCGATAGGCTCCTTCTTTCCAACCTGTTCCTCAAACACCCTGTCAAGCAACTCCAAGTCGAGAATGTTCCCCTTAACCACCCTAATTCGCTCACGGATGTCTTCGGACTTATGCTTCGAAGACAGGATTTTGATGATCCTCTCCTACACATCGTCGAAGCAGTTTGAAAAATCTTCAACCACTATCATCTTGGCGGAAGTTGCCGAGAACAACTCGATGATGGTATTGGAACCGACGAACCCTAAACCCCCCGAAATAAGCACAGTTTGAATTCTCTTCATCCTTCTTGAACTTCTTTTTCCAAGTATTTGCCACTTAATAATATGGAAGGAGAAATCGTCCGAATGTAAAATCCAATCCTCTCCAATATATAAAAGAAAAATTGTCCGATATTTGAAAATATGGACGGGAGAAAATTGCAATATTCGCATGTTTGACTTCTTTTTAATTGTGAAAAATTCTCCTTTACTAAATATTATCCGAAAAATGGAGGCGTATCTACCCTATTAACCGATTGGTTTCGTCCACACAATCACGATCGGAGGAAATAAGAAAGACAGTCATAAAACCGTGTACCAGTGGCAATCCGAGGATATTCTAACACCGAAAGGCACTCTTGAGCATCCTTTCCAATACTACCTGTTCCATGTCTCTCCCATCTACAACTGGCTCAGAAACCAAGCAAACTAAACAAAGTAAGGTGAATAGCTAAACGGTTACATCGAAAGCACCAACCTCAAATGCAATCCATCTTCAAAAAAAAATAATAAAAATATCA